>SJJU01017545.1:0-12168 GCA_012932125.1 Conopomorpha cramerella
GCCATGTGGATCTAGGGCGGCCACCTTTCCGCTTTCCTGCCGGCTGCCACGACAGAGCCTGTTTTGGAGGATACTCTTCCGATCTTCTGAGCGTGTGTCCAATCCAACGCCACTTCCTTGTCCGGATTTCGTCATCGATGGGTCTTTGTCTTGTCAGTCTCCATAGATCGATGTTCCTTATTGTTCGGGGCCAGAAAATTCCCAAAATGCGCCTTAAGCATTTGTTAACAAAAACTTGCAGCTGATGGGAGAGGTCCTTTCTGACATACCACGTCTCACAACCATATAGTAAGACTGACTTGACGTTTGATTCGAAGATCCTCAATTTAGTGCGTCGGGGGATAATGTGGGAACTCCAAACAGGCTTTAATTGGGCGTATGCAGCACGAGCCTTGTTGATACGGGCCTCTATGTCCAGGTCTGTTCCACCTTGCGGGCTCACAACACCCCCAAGATAGGTGAACTTGTCGACCCGCTCGATACTCTCGCCGTTGATTAAGAGAGGCTGGGTGTCAACTTCAGCTTAGTAAACCAAAATATTTATAAAAGCAAAATATTTGTTATGAATGAAAAAAAAAACATGAAGAGTATTATTAATTATTATACTCTTCAATCCTATTAACTCTTTCCCGGACAGTGAACGACTCTGGGCGTCATAACAATAAAAATATATTGTGTCTATTTTACTGTCCTTCAATGAGTTAACCTCAAAGCGGGATAGGTAAAGTCACTTACAAAGCCCAGGGTTATGCAAAATAATTTAACCAAACGTGACAGAGGGTGAGCCCATCGCCGTTTTATTGTTCACACACTTTGTGGTGTGCAGGTTTCATCACGACGTTGTCTTTCACCGTATGAGCGTTGCGTAGCATAGGCTCTGAAATAGAGACCCATTGGTACACGGGTAGTAAGAGCACGTCTCGATTTCAAGTGCATTCTAATGTTTATTATTTTACATTGCACGCCTTTTAATCCCAAAGGGGGGTAGGCAGAGGCACTTGATAAAGCAAACGCCCATGGTTCACTTTTGCGCCAATTGGGTATTTAACCCAACGGGACAGGGGGTAAGCCCATCGCCGTTATAAGGTTCACACACCTTGTGGTGTGCGGGTTTCATCACGATGTTGTCCTTCACCCGGACTCGCACCCGCGACCTCCTAGTTACATGTCAAGTATCCGACCAAATGGATTCTGATATATTTGTATTTTCTCAATGACGCGTAGTTGAAATTACTTCTTCGGTATTAAAATATTGTTCGAATTGTTTGTTAGGGTCACAGGTCCACCGCCGAAATTAAAGATGAGAAGTATGTATGGAAAAGTTATATTAAGACATTAAAGTAAAGGAATAAAATAGAAAGATAAAACGAAAAACCAAACACACAGAAAAATATAACACAACAGTGACAATTTATGTCAAATTCAAAATACACACATCAAAAGTGTCTAGGGATCAAGTACATTTTAGAAGATTGCAATCAAGAATATATTTTACAAAAACTGAATTCATTCACAATTTATTCAAAATGTGGTGATAAGTCATTGATACAGGCATGGGGAATTAGGTAGGAGACCAATTCAGAAGATTATATTTGATTTAAATAAAATAGATTTTTTATTAGAGCTAAAAATGTTCTTGATCCCTAGACACTTTTGATGTGTGTATATACAAAAGGAACGTGGGTATGGTATACGTAAATGAGCCTACAACCAACAATGTTTATTACCAGTTTGTAATTCCACTCATCACTAAAAAACAGAGAAATATAGTAAAATTCATGACTGTCAAATGCAGTGCATAGTATACTTACTACATATACTATACTTTATATCCAAAGAACTTATCCAAAGATACATACATACATAATAATATACTAGTGGACTCGACAGACTTTTTCCTGTCTTAACTATTAATCTATTATATAAAAATCAAAGCCACTTTTCGTTGTCATTCCATAACTCCGGAACGGGTGGACCGATTTCGCTAATTCTTTCTCTGTTGTGCTTATTAATGACAGCAGAAGGTTCTTATGAAAGAAAATTACATCCACTGCGGGCACAGCCACCTAGATATTCATATTAATAGTTAAGACAGGACACGCTCTGTCGAGTCCACTAGTATGAATATAAATTAGTATAAGTTGCGGGTGAATAGGTACCTTCTGAACAAGTGTGCTCATTGTAGACCACATCGCTGCTTAACATCAGGGCAGGATGGTGATCAAACGCTTGTTCATAGTGATGATAAAAAAAAAACTCCCAGGGTGGCCTGTGCCAGCAGTGGATGTCACGATATATAACGATCTAATCTCTCAATTGGACGAAATTACATTAAATGCCAACTTTTGTGCATATCGCACTCCTAGAACAATACTGAATTATGTCGAAAAATCCCAAAATCGACTTTTTATTATAGGGTTATTGGAATTTTTTTCCTGCGTGTACCGCCAAGACAGTCATATTTTTATTGTCAAAAACGACTAATAGATGGCGCGCTAAGTCACTATATGTGAATGAACGATGCCTGACTCGTACCACGAACATGAGCCTAATTCCAGTTGCATCCTGATCACTGTGGGGGCAACATTGTAATGAGCTTGCGCAATAGTGAATTATTTCGGAATAATGCAGTGTTCTTGACTGAAATCAGATAAATATTCCGTATTATTTAGTTTTAATACAGTGTTGAAGATTGAGCTGTTGTCTTGGATTTGATACTATTTCGAAATACTGCGGTATTGGTGACAAAGGTATGTTTTTTTAAAATTATTATTCTAAAATAATTCTGTGTTGTCTGAAAAAGGTGAAAATTCGTTAAATATTACAGTATTGATGGTAGACTTTATTAATGTTCTAATTCCTTAAGAAATAGTGTTAAATTATTATTTATAACTTAGAATTGTTGCTTATAATATTCTTAACTGAAAAAATAATTGAATGTTTCCTGTTTTTATTAATACAAGAGATTAGAGCTTGTTTTTTGAAATAATCGAGTATTGGTGAATTAATTCAGTTTCTATTGTTATTCTGCAGATGATGAAGGGTCGGGGTCTACTATTGCTTGAAAAGGCAATGGAAACAACGAGAGAAGAAGAAAGGTCCAGTGTTCCGCAAAGTAGCAAGGAAGTGTGTGCCGAAATATGTGTTGTAAATCCGATTGTAACAAGCCCATCACGCAACCTGCAAGAACATTTACCCGATACAACACCCGCTGTTTCACCATTACAATTACCAGGTACATCAATAGCTACAACTTCAAATACTTATTCAGCACGTCATGAACATCAGAGTAGTGATAGTGACTGTATAGATGATTCTGATACGGATCCTACTTTTGCTATGCCTATGAAACAAAACGTCCGACCTTCTGTAATGCCTAGGCGAGAATCTTCTACATCAAGTACCTCATCTGACTCCAGCTCATCGTCATCAAGCTCCAGTAGCTCATCTGATAGTGAATCCGATAGGCCAGGTCCATCCACAGCCGATTCTCAAGTTGTTCCTAGCTCAACTCCACCACACGAACCCACAACATCTGCTGTTACTGACCCTGCTCCAACAACTCCCACTGGTCCTAGGAGAAGCAGAAAAAGAGTACGAAATCCTGCTGGCTGGAAATCAAAGGTGGCTAAAACATTAAGAAATACAGGTAAATCTTATGTTTCTTTGACAAACCCTGCAAAACAAATTCCTGAACGTAAAATCCGACCACCTTGTGGTGATAAGTGTAAGTTGAATTGTAAAACTAAAATAAGTGAAGCGGCCAGGGGGGAGATTTTTAATAAATTTTGGCTTATGGGTGATTTAGAGAGGCAAAGAGAATACATCATAAGACATACCCAAGAAATTAAACCAAAGTATAGGTACATTACTTCCCAAAAATTAAGATCTTTGAATTCGGCTTATTATTTTGAAATTGACAACGCGATTTGTTGACAGCGCAATTGGTTTGGGCATATGGAGAGAATGGATGAAAGTCGATTGACGAAAGAGATTTATATGGGTGATGTAATGGGCCGGGTGAGTAGAGGTCGCCCCAGAAGGACATATGTTGACCATATTGGTGATGTCCTGGCCGAAGGTGGCGTGAAAAGTACTCGAAACCGGAGGTCACGTATGAAAAGATGTATGAATGTAGATGAAGCGAAAGGGGTATGTCAGGATCGTGACAAATGGAGATCTGTAGTCTCTGCCTACCCCTCTGGGAGACAGGCGTGAAGTGTATGTATGTATGTATGACAACGCGAAAGTTAGGGTTTGCAAAGAATATTTTAAAGCTACACTGAGCATCTGTGACAGATATATTAAGACAGCCCTATCTAAAAAAAAAGAGGATGGTATTGTGGAATCTGATGCACGCGGTAAACACGGCAATCAACGGAGAATAGATTCTGAAATAAAAGATAGTGTGATGAATTTTATAAACTCAATCCCACGAATAGAGTCTCATTACTTAAGAGCTCAAACCACACGAGAATACATCTCCAGCGAGAAATGTTTAGCTGACTTGTATCGAGATTATAAAAACCTTCGAGAGCAAAATAATTTACCTCCTGCATCAGCTTCAACTTTTAGTAGGATATTCAACGAGGAGTTCAATATTTCATTCAGTTTCAGGAGTTCAATAACCACTTTAAATTTACCTTGTTTCCTTTTTTGTCACTTATTTTGTTTTGATACTAAATAATACCTATTTGCTCCGAGATGACAAACATTTTGTAATTTTTTCGTTTACATGTATACGTAACTTTTTGTTTGTAATCTAAGTGGTGATATTGTAGCAGAGTACAATATTATAATTGATTTTCATAAAATTATGCGTTTCATTTATAGTTTTTATTAGTGCATTCCTAAAAATAATACAGTTAAGTCACTATTGAAAATTTTGACTTTACCATTCAATGATAAAATAACACTGCATTATTTCAGAATGAATCAGTAAGAACGAAGTAAATCGAAATAATATTTTTTTTTATAGTTCAATAATTGAACAATAGTGAATTATTTAAAAAAACAGTATTTACGCTTAATACAATATTTATAAAGCGATTTAATCAGATATTATGAATGAGAAACAGATTTTCCATCTAAATTACGTCTATACTTTTTCCATAACTTTATTATAATATGAGATAACGGTTTTTCGACGATTACCAAAAAAGTGATATTTTGACATAATACAGTGTTGTTCTGGGCGTGCGATATCGGTAGCCTTGGTGAAGAGTTCATTGGGTTTGTTCCCATCATGACACTGTATTTTATATATTAAGATTGAACAAAGTATTATTTAAAAAGAAAAAGAGGGAAAACGAAGACTTAACCATTGATCATCCCGTAATGTAGAATTACAATTATATACAATCGGATCAACTAAATCTCAGTTTTATTAAGCAACGTTTTTTTTTTCAAACAAATGCGCTCTCATTTCATTTTATAATGTACTTACTTACTTACATAATAAGTAAATCGATCGAGTCTCTTATTCCCGTTTCCATCGCAGCGCCCCGGCTCAAGTTAAGCTGGCTCCCCATCTCGGGGCTATCTTGTATTTTTAGGTTTGCTCTCGTGGGTCGGCATTGTGTGGGATTTGTGTCAGATTAGTGAAAGAGCGGCTTTATTTACGCGACGCTTCCTATTTACTTGCGAAGCCCCGGTTTGAGCGTAAGAGGTGTCGCTAGCCGGGATTTCATTACGTCACTGTACGCTGTTCCGGCTGAATATGTTTTTTTTTTCCTTTCATGTCTATTTTTTTCCTTCTACCTTTTTTTTTTGTTGCGAGTTTGGTTTTTAAAGCGGTGACACTTGTGGAAAAAAAAATACAGTTGTAATAGAACCGACAGTTTTCATCGTTACAGAAGATTTTCACAGTCAAAGTTTTTGCGTGGTTTTATTTGGAAAGGAGAGATTATCCTCTGAGAAATGAAAATGTTTAATCTTCCAGAGCTGGCTTCTTCCTTCGGCTGTATGCTCATAAGATAGTATATCACTTGACTTGACTTTTTTTTAAACCATCTAATAAAGTATCCTAAAAAAATCCATCTGTCAAAGACACGCTCTATTGTAAGATTTTTTAACCTCCTCATTTTTTTTTTCAACACAATGAACAAGCTAAGCAGCGATGTGGTCTACCATGGAGCACACTTGTACAAAAATAATAAAATAAATACACTTCACGCCTTTAATCCATCCCAAAGAGGGGTAGGCATTGTACATTAGGTACCTATTTACTATACGTACAATAATGATATAATCAATTTACAATTTACAATATTTTACACCTCACAGCATGCCACGGCTATACAGCATGACGTTCATCAAGCTTTGTGTTATGCTACTGTATATCTGTATGTTATAGCACTTATTAAGATGAAAAATAAACGCTTTGACTTTGACTTGACTTTGCTACTGATGTAAGATCAGCGCTGGGAACGCTGTGTGTATCCACATCATTCCCAGCACACGCTGAATCAGAGCCCTTCTGCATTTGCCATGTCCAACGCGTCTATCTTCTATTTGTTATTTTTAATTTTTTTTTTTATATTGTGCTGTTCCTTCTCTTCTAATGTCACTTTTATATACACACATCAAAAGTGTCTAGGGATCAAGTACATTTTAGAAGATTGCAATCAAGAATATATTTTACAAAAACTGAATTCATTCATAATTTATTTTAAATGTGGTGATAAGTCATTGATACAGGCATGGGGAATTAGGTAGGAGACCAATCCAGAAGATTAGATTTGATTTAGATAAGTTAGATTATTTTTTAAAGCTAAAAATGTCCTTGATCCCTAGACACTTTTGATGTGTGTATGTGACAAATGTGAATAAATGAATAAATAAATAAATTTAGAATTTGTTGTATTTATTATATACTACAAAAATATTCTCATACAACCCCATAAACTCTACGAGCAACCAGCACAACAGCAATATCATTTATTACTTGTCTGTAAGTAAGTAATCCAATATGAATCAAGAGCCACATTCAATACATTGATACACTACAAAACTATTTCGAACATCTCTCTATCATTCCATCATTGTTCACTTCTGAAGGAAAATTCTTGAGGTATTTCCTCTGAAAGGGAAAATACTATTGTTCCATCAAATAGAGAGCAAAGCAGCCCTTATCCCGTGCCATCTTCCGTTGATCCTATCAATAAAATAGACTACACTATATCATATATAAAAAAAACAACCATTCCGTGACCCTTGGACCGTTTCTATGTACTTTTAATTTGACATGAGAGCATAAAGACTATTCTTGTGTGGCTTTCCTTGTCACCTCGGTCACCGTAAGTTAAACAGTTCAGTTTTCGCGCTGGTCTTTCAGTCTAAGTATTATTATAACATGAAAGTGTCAGGTTTTGTGTGAGAATTATTTGTTTAGTGGATATGTGCGGGAATGCGGGCAGCCTGAGGCCTATTTAGTGAAGCCTTACTGATGGATCGTCCTATATCGATTGTCGAGGCAGCTGCTACACTCATTAAACGTTACGTTGCGTTTGTAACTTGAACTCGTAACGCGAGCATGTAGTAGGAGTGTAAAGATCAGCTGTATTGGTAATTGTATCGTTGAATGTGTCAGTAAATTTCTGTTGGCAATATTGTGTGGGTTTTTCAGACAATATTGCGGCGAATGATGGTAGAGTTCAGGAGAACTTAATTATTTATGTCTACTCGGTCCAACTAAGCACATTACGCGTTATAAAGTATGATACAGCGAGACTGTGTTATGTTTTTTTTTATGACTATGAACAAGCGTTTTACCACCATACTGCTTAGCAAGTGCCTCTGCTTACCCCACTTTAGGATCAAAAGGCGTGAAGTGTATAGGTAAAAAATATCTGGTATGTACAAACGTTTTTAATACTAAGTTGGTTATCATTGTAATCTCAGTAGGTAATTTAATTAAGAATCAGCGTTTGACCACCATCCTGCCTGATGTTAAGCAACGATGTGGTCTACGATGGAGCACACTTGTTCAGTAGGTACCTATTCACCCGCGACTTGAAGACCTTCAGACTGTACTGCGCAGGAAACACAGACTCCGGCAAGTCGTTCCACATCTTGACAGTTCGCAATATGTTTTTTATTATTTTTCAGAGTTTATCGTGTTTTGTGATTTTAGAACATAATATTATACTAAGTGACGGTATTGTGATTATTAGTAAAACAAATAATAACCAAAAAAACGTTATTAATTACTGGCCATTATTTTCTTTCTTGCCTTTTTATCTAGCCTGTAAATCTGTAAATCTTAGAAGCTAAAATAACGAAACTTTGACAAAGTTTTGTGTAAAGTATAAGCTTTAAAGCTGTTAATTCTTAACAGGTTGCCTGTAAAGTCGATTTACGGACGGTAGTTTGAAGTGACAAGGTACAAACATTGCAGGAACGGGACAATGACGTCATCTTTTTCGTGCATGTAGCCTATAGTATCGATTTATTAAACGCTGTCACGTCAAAAATATGTAGCCGCTAGTGGCGAAGCTAGGAGGTAAGCCGGTAGTGAAAAATAGGCACTTAACCAATGCTTATTTAGATTTGTTTTATTTGTCTTACTTATTTGAGCTATAATAACCCACGTAGGTATGGATGTGTATTCTTTTGAAACAGATATTTTAGCACACACCTTGGAAACAATTTAATAAATTTAAAAGCAAACGTACCGTAAGATCAACAAAAAATCTCGCCACTCCATCTTACTTGAGCCTACGTCTCCATGATTGCACCAGCGTCCTTACACGGTTTACTCTAGCTTCTCTAAAACATTTCCCACAACCACTATTAATTGAACCCCACTCCTATACACATACTGCTTAAAATAAGCTCAACTAAACTGTAGTTTGTTTACATCACAAGACCGGAATCCGAACGAGAATATTTGTTTCTCGAACACCTAAAAACCACTGTAAAGTGAGCTACATATTAAACATAACTACTTCGAACGGGAGCTCAACATACATCGGTATCCTATATTCGAATATGTCCACAACATTACACGAGTGATGAATGAGAGAATCGCCTCAGCGGTACCGTCAGCAGCTGCGCCTGAGAAAAAATGGCGTCGAAAATGGGGGAAATGCCGGAGTGCATTAAACGTGGAATCTTCGGTGCTTCGTTTTATTTGACTGGAAGATAAATCGAGTCCGGTTATTTTAATTGACGCGGCCGGATCTGCACCAACCGTAGATGCAGTTTGATAGTGAATAAAGTAGCGGGTAGTTTTAAAGTGGCTTTTGGATGTTTAGTTTGCACTTTTACAGAATTTATGAATAATGCAATTTGGGCACTGGATTTCTTTTGCTCCTTTGTTGCCATGTACCTAAACGTCATTGCAATGAAATGCATACGTATAGTTAATAACCATTTCATACTAGTGGCGAAGCTAGGAGGTAAGCCGGTAGTGAAAAATAGGCACTTAAACAATGCTTATTTAGAATTTTTATTAGTCTTACTTATTTGAGCTATAATAAGTCCCTACGCTACTTAATTTCCTTGAAAATATTTGTTAATGTGCCTGGCATAGGATATACATACATACAAGACAAGCTTGTACTACCGGCTTACCCCCTAGCTTCGCCACTATTTCATACAAAATATTAAATTTATATTTCCCATTCCTAACTTTCTTACAGTTAATTACTATTAGTAATACCTATTTTTTGTAGCTTCTATTGGTCCTATTTTTTACTCTAGCATTTATACCAATTCAAATTAGAAATTTCGTAAAAAAACATATTGAATATTAATATTTTTTTTTGTACAAACTCTAACATGTTCTTTTTTGCCGACCGTACATTTAGCCGTTATTATATCCGGGCTATGACAAAGTATCTTTTGTTTCGCTTTATTGAAAACACTTTACGCGACGTCCCTCTCTGCAGAAGTCGCATATACAGTCAGAGCATGCTCCTTCAATGTTTCACCGAATAACATGGTCACCACTTGAGATTTGTATGAAACGAAAGGTCAGGATAAAATGGCGATGTTAACATAGTTTTGACCCCACAGTATTGTCCGGCTGTCGACCGCAAGCCTCGAGCTATTTTGTCTTCAAATGAGAGAATGAGGTAAAATATAGAACGTATTGTAAAAATAAATTAACGTATGCCACGGTGGAGAAATTGCACTATTATTCTGCTAAATGGACAATAATTATTGTAGTTTCAAGATGTAGTTGGAATACTGAGGAGAAATCTATAAATAACTAGCTGTCCCGGCAAACATAAGTTTTGCCATAATAAGTTGCCTTTGTACCCCTATGTGTATTGGGAGAAATACAACTGGTAGATGAATAAAAAATAGATCGAAGCCGATTCTCAGGCCTACTGAATACGCATATAAAATTTGGTAAAAATCGGTAAAGCCGTTTCGGAGGAGTACGGTAACTAACATTGTGACATGGACATTTTATATATTAGATTATTATTCTTCGCTTAGGGTAACTTACACTCATCAAAAGTGTCTAGGGATGAAGTACATTTTGGAAGATTGCAATCAAGAATATATTTTACAAATACTGAATTCATTCATAGTTTATTCAAAATATAGTGATAAGTAATTGATACAGGCATGGAGAATTAGGTAGGAGACCAATCCAGAAGATTAGATTTGATTTAAATAAATTAGATTTTTTTTAGAGCTAAAAATGTTCTTGATCCCTAGACACTTTTGATGTGTGGAGTTAGTACCTATGGTCAAATTGTTTATGCCAACGTAAAAAGACAATAAAATAGCATTTATATTCCATTTTGACGGTGAGCCGTGAGTGTCCTTCAAAGAGCCATCGATACTAATTATATCCACCCAGTAATTTCGCAAGTAAACCAGTAAATTGGCAACATTGTGCCAGTAGCTACCCGTATTTGCGTGTGCCTATTCATTAATGCTAAACTAAACATTTGCTCGTCCTATTAACAGATCATTAGTGTTTCAAGACGCACCCTTACAAATTATGTGAGGGGTCAATGCCCTGACTAATTAGTTACTTACTGAATAATTAAGATCTGACTAAAATGTGCAGCGTTTTTTCATACACATAGTTGGTTTTAGTGAAGTATATTTTCATCACCAGGATGAGGGCTTCCCCCAATGATTTCTATGATAATTTGTGGGGGAAATGCCAATAATCGCCACCAACCTTTGCCTAGTAGAGGGATATAATAATAGAGGCTACATAAATACACACATCAAAAGTGTCTAGGGATAGCAAGATAATATTTTACAAAATTGGTATTCATTCATAATTTATTCAAAATGTGGTGATAAGTCATTGATACATGTATGGGGAATTAGGTAGGAGACCAATCCAGAAGATTAGATTTTATTTAAATAAATTTTTTAAAGATTTTTTTAGAGCTAAAAATATGTTCTTGATCCCTTGTCTACAATACAATAACTGACCCCAGTCCGAGCTTTCCTGTTGAGGCGACCGAGGGAACTGTCCAGAGTACGGGCAGCATTGCTTACTGTGAGTAATACCACAACACCACTGCGAACGCTAACCCGCCAGCCAAGTGTGGCGATTATTTATTTATTTATTTGGATCACCAACAGGCACTGGCATTTTCCACCAAATTATCATGAAAAGTCCTTGGGGGAGGCCTACGACCAGCAGTGGACGTTATGCATTGATGATGATGAATGTGACCTAACTAGGCTACAGAAGCTGTCCTTCAAAAGAGAAAAAAAACTTTAAAAAAACTCCATTGAACACGTTGTAGATAGGTTTTACAAAGGATCTGTCGAAAAATATTGTTCTACTTTGTAAGCAAGAAAGGAAGGCGTAGGTACACACGTTGTAAGATTCAAATCACATAGTGTTGTAACCTTTTGCGTTCTGCTTACACAGCGACCTCCGCTCCCGAGCCGACTGAAGTGAACACCTTCGCCGATAGGTGCCTACGTAATGCCACAGTGGGAAAATATACAGTTTATTACTTTCCAAGAAATATTTTCACGGGGACCTTTACTTTTGTTTTTATAATCATAAATGACTTTTAAATATAAAATAAACTCTAGTATACAAATACAAAAAAGTCAAGAAATATGTATTTTTTTTATCACTATGATACAAGCGTTTGACCACCAAGCAGCGATGTGGTCTACGATGGAGCACACTTGTTCAGTAGGTACCTATTCACCCGCGACTTGAAGACC
>SJJU01017547.1:0-17898 GCA_012932125.1 Conopomorpha cramerella
TTCACGACGAGTCGCTATTAATTCTGTTGTTTAATCAATATTCATCCTTCGGTCTTGTGCCTTCTTCCGCCAATTCGGTCCTGCCGTTTTTACCAGATTGTGCCCTTTTTGGAGGGTTACTCACGGTGCGCATTTGTCTATACCCTAGGACTTTTGGGATACGTTCTAGTAACAGACATGCACATAATTTTATCACAGAACCACTTGACTGTGAGATGAATGCGTTAATTTGGCCTGTTATTTAGAGGCCGAAGGCTTAAAACAAATATTGGAAATAGTAGTTTTTTTCACAAACTAGAGGTGCTTCGTTCTGGACATACTAGGATCTCCGACCCGATTTTTAATTGAAGGGGGTTCCATGTTCAATGTAAGTACAGGCAGAGGCACAAAGCTACACCGTGTTACATTATCGAATCGATACATCTTCACACCTTTCAAGAGTTCATGGTACCACCACAGAATCAAAAGCGAGAAACAAACCTAGCAACAGACATTTATAATATCAAACAAATCGGCCAGTTGATTATTTCGTGTTCGATTTTCGGACGAGTTATTTAATTTAGTTAAAATCAAACACACCATTCCTCGTCCATGATTAACCAATAACCAATACATCAAAAGCGAAGCGAAACGCCGCCGTAATCAACCGAAACCGTTCGTTTCAGCCTAAATAACGTTTCGTCGGAAGCAATTTCGTATTCTAAATTCAATTTAGTTCCGTTGCAAAACGCTTTTTAGCTTTTCCTGGTCGTGGGATTTGCGGATTTTTTTTTTATTTCAATTTTCAGTTGATTGGTTTCGCCAAACCTTGGGATGTGGAGCCAATAAATTATAAAGCTTGACATATGAATTGGGTGTCTGTACCAGGGACGATGTGGTTCCGCGGTTGTCCTAAATGCGGAGTGAGTCTTATTTGTGGCCCTTTACATTGTCAGTCTCTCTAACGCCGCTTTCGCTGTCTCGAATTGAAATGGGTTTGAAATTAGTTCCGAGAATATTTCCACAGCGTAGACCTCAGCGTAAAGGCTAAGTAATAAGTAGGTGCTGGTGTTAATGGAATCCCGGATCATAATGAAGTAACACGAAAAGCACTCTATTTACTTCGTCCGGGATAAAACGTGTTGTATACATAAAATCACTGTGAAAAAAAAATCTGCAGTCTTCGGATTCCAGTGATTTTTTTTTGTATGTTTACGTGCACAAACGCTTCAAGTGTCTGGTTGTTACGTTTTTGCAAAACTGTTCAGTTAAAGTATTAATTTACATAATTGCTTTCGCTTAGGGATTAACAACCTAATAACAAAGTTAATTTGCCTTTTTCTGTAATTTGACGTTTACTTCACGTTCGGAAAAGACAAAAATGATATAAATAATATTGTCATGAAACCTGGACACCGCAACATCTGTGGACCCTATAACGGCGATGAGCTCACCCCCTGTCACGTTGAGTTTAAATATGCTTGGTGAACCGTGGGCATTTGCTTAGCAAGTCCCTCTGCCTACCCTGCTTTGAAATCAAGAAGCATCAATCTGCTTGAAATCCTAAAGAATAGTTATGGGACTAAAATTTCATCCAAAAGTCTGTGGAGAGGAGAGTCTGTGGTCCAGTTGGTCGGATACTTGACTTGTAACCGGGAGGTCCCGGGCTCGAGTCCGGCTACTGGACGTGTACCAATGGGACTCTTTTTCAGAGCCTATGTACGCAACGCAACGCTCGTACGGTGAAGGACAACATCGTGATGAAACCCGCACACCACAAGTGTGAACCCTATAACGGCGATGGGCTCACCCCCTGTCACGTTGGGTTAAATACGCTTGGTGAAGCGTGGGTATTTGCTTTAGCAAGTGCCTCTGCCTACCCCTCTTTGGGATTAAAGGCGTGAAGTGTATTTTTTTTTTAATACAATATGTTCAAGTGGTGTATAAAATGAAAGGGCGACACGCACATTTTAATAATCTTAGATTTTTCCGTAGGGAAGATAAGTTTTCTTATAGTTGTCCTTTATATCGCAATATAACCGAAGTCCATGTGGGCGAAGCCGCGGGCGGAAAGCTAGTACAAAATAACACATAGTATTTTCAGTAGCTGCCCAGGTAAACATTTGTTTTTCCATAGGAAGTCGCCTGTGTACCCCGTGTATTGGATGAAATAGAGCTGATAGTGTAAAAATTCATATTTATACACATTTTAGTCAATAAGACACCAAAGATTCTGGCTGGATCACTGATGAATCAAGATTCAATGAAGGATAACATTGTGAGAAAATGTTGCAACCATATTTATATTGTAGGTACTAACTCTATAATAGCAATGGGCAGATGTAAGTTGTATTGTAATAAGTTTAGTTGTTGGCAAATTCGGCAATCAACACAACACCTTCTGGTCCCATCAGTTGCTTACTGTGACTAAAACCTGCTCATATGCTGGGCAAGTCAGTAACTTTAGTTCTTCTAAAGACCTCCTCATTTCTGTTATTCAATCTTGCAGAGTTACACACTACTTCCATCTTTGTCTAGGGCCGTCAGTTAACTTGAAGACGAGAAAACATAGCTAAGACCCAACCAAGTGGGTAACTAAGTAAGATTTGTCAAGTTAGACTTGTCAATTTACCTCACCTGGACAGATAGTTGGACCTATCTAACTGTATAGATGGCCCTTAATTATCTCGACTATGTAACTCAACTTTTGATAGAAACTAGCCAACAATGAGTATAGGTGGTAGGACCAAGAATAAATGTGTATTGTTATAGGTAACAAAATCCCAAAACTCTCTAGGGGTTAATTAATAATTAGCTGAAAATGGGCATTAGGATTCTATTCTGAAACACAAACTAAACCCTATTCAGGTAGGATGTTTTATGCTTTGCCTGACTGTAACAGCAAGTGTCAAAAAGAGACAACTGCTAAGCTGCTGCTGCTGGTGTACAGTGGAGACATCTAAATTTTAATATTATCCATATTCAATATGAGATCAACTTGTGAAATTTTATTGAGTCCAATATGGATTGTTTTCTAAGATTGCAAGTTGCCTCCTACTGTCTGTTTCTATATATGCTTAGACCCTTAAAACTATGCAACAGATTTTGATGTGGTTTTCTTTAGTAGACATGAGTGATCCTTAAGGAAAGTTTATATGTATAATAGAATAGCACAGTAACACTGTTAAGAATAGTGGGAAAACAGTGTTTGTTTTCTATGTTCAAAAAAATATTTATTAGTTGGGTTCCACTCTAACTCAATCTGATTAGGAAAAAATAATTCAGTTTTTCATACAAAATTAAACATCCTGTATGGGAAAGAGTAACAAAGACCCATACAAACATTCCCATTTAAAAAAAATATAATAATATTAGTAGGATGGTTAAAAGTGTCTACTTCAATAAATTAAATAATATGAACATGATTGTCCATCTATATCTCATAATAGTACTTCTGTTTAAGAAAACTACCTCAGGTTTTGTTTCACTTTCAGGGGCATAATCTGATTATTGACATAATATTCTTATGACTTCTTGTGTCATAACCAGAATGTAATAAGTGTATGTGTTAACGTTTGTCATGTTTCTGGAAATTCAAATCTAAGTAATTGTGCAAAACTTCCTGATTAGTACTATGCATACAACTAAAACTGATGAGAAAATGGAGAAACTGGAGAACTAATCCTAATAAGTCATATTACTAATAAAAATACTGACAGTTGTTTGATACTTTATCATGCAAAAAAAAAACTGAATGGTAATAATAGAAACTTTGCAATAATACAAATGTTAAAACATTGGAAGAACACATAGGCTATTATTATTTCCAAATTTCAGAATGGGATATTCTGCAAATACCACATCAGGGGTACATCTAGTAGGTATCTAAACAACCCAGGACTACCACATTATGGACATAAAGTAGTATTTCGTTTTCAGACAAGTCTCACCATTGTGTGCAATAATCATCTTGATAGTAAAACCAGTTATAAGTTAAATAACTTTAGGGTTATGTGGAATAGTGAAAATGTGTGATAGTATTATCAGTTAGTTAACATTGCTATAAAATATTTCTGTCTTGGGAATGACTGTCATATTTCTTCTACTACTTCTAGACTGTAAATTACCTTATGTGCCAATTTATTCTGATATCTGTAGATTGAAGCTTGGTTGTCCCATTGGACTACGTTGGAAAAAGCTGATGCTTACCTTAATCTGTCAACAACAGCTTGTCGCTTAGGCGGAAGTATCATCTCCTCCATAGGCTGCAGCATGTTAGGAGGGTGCTGGGCAGGCGAGGCGCCGGGCAGTAGCCCGCCCGCGCCACCGCCACCTACGAGGTGCTCCACCGTGTTGGATGTATCAATATTTTTTCATCTACCTATCATCCCACATTATTATCAAATGAAGTCTTAATTGCCTTTATGTCACCAAGTTGTTTAAGTGTTGCTCAACAACTGTAGGCTACTTTTGAAAATATTCAAGCAATTGGTCCTGTGCACTCTCAAAACACTTTTCATATTGATAAAAATTCACTTCCAATTACACCAAACTTCACAAGTTACACTTACTGTCTAGAAATATACACAGTAGAAACGTTATCTCTTTTGATATAAGAAATTTAATATCCAAATAATATATTCATTTATTTGGTTAAAAACTCAATTGTGTTCATTCAATGACAATGTTTATGGAGAAGTTATCAAATCAACATCAGTTTCTTGGAGTGTTTCGGTCGCTGTGCAGCAATATTTCAACACTAAAACGTTCACTGTGATGTTTGTTACACTAGTTTAATCACTATAGACAGTTTTTCATTATAATTGCGCTAATAAAATTTCCAAACAAGTAACTCCACTGAACGCAAGCACAGCACACTCAACAACCAAACATCAACTGAATAAAACTGACAGTGCAACGACAAACGCTTTGGCCCGAGGGCTCACTCAACTTTGGCTTCACTTGACGCTCTTGACGGTGACGCTCATGTTTTTTAAATGTTGCCAGTTTCTAGGCTCGAACACTAAAATCATCGTCTATCGAAAGATAAACATTAATGCCAAAGTCAAAGTTATTGTCTGTCTCTGTCATTCTGTCATAAAGCTGTTTTTTGCGGTTTTGTATTGTAATAAAAATAAATTTGATATTTTAACTATAATATAATTACCACAATCGTCTGCATATTGACGTAGTCCTTGAACAAATTATTTATATTTAATTGACTGCGATATGGCTTCGTTGCGTGCTAAGGTTTTCATTTCGGCAACTACCACAAAGAGGTTATTTAGTTCTGCGGTAAAAAATAGGCGAATAATTTCTGTTCCAAAACAAAACCGGTGTAAGTAAATACAATACAATACTTAAAAAAATATTAATTTGTTATCAATGTTCCTCAGCAGGACAGGTGATAAATAATAACCCAGGACCCAATCAGTCAATCTTGAAAAACCTTTTACTTAGAATCTTCACAGAATTTTACCCATATTATAATAGTGCCCATTTTCTCCCACCCAGTCATTTGGTTTTTTTTTGCATCTTAAACTGTTTATATTTGTTTTACTTTTAAATGTGTATTATTTGTCTTTCTTATTATTTTGCTGTAATTTGTTTTGTATTTCTTGTTATGCAAATAATTTTTGTCTCTCTCTCTATTCTAGTTCAATGGATAATGCTCACTTGTATGCTAATTAGTATTATATATAATATCAGTTTATTTATATATTTATATATATTATATGCTGAGTCTCTGTCTCTTTTTTGCTGACAGACACAGGAACGATAGATAGGAATGCTGCATTTAACATTCACTGTATGTGTAATCCATTGTACTGAATAGTTGTTTGTGTGTTTTGTAGCCAAAATAAATGAACATCTATGTCTAATTAAGACTTAACTGTTAGATTTTTTTCTCGAACTTTAGAAATGTATTGTTTCAACTAACATGAAGCATATTGCTTCCCATTTCATTTTCAGGTTGCTACCCTCTTACAACAAATACTTATAGGCTATTAAGTACTGTTACTGAAGAAAAACAAAATGAAACAGTCATAGGAAACTCTGAAAAACGAGAATTTCAAGCAGAAACTCGTATGCTACTGGATATAGTTGCCAGATCCCTGTACTCAGACAAAGAGGTATGGTACTGTCAGAGACACCTGGTGTGTAACACTTGTAGGATCTTATTTATTTATTTACAATTACAGTATCTACCCTTACAGGATACCCCATTCGGTAGATAAGAATTTACAAATCCAATTACAAATAAACAATACAAAAATACGATAAAATCCAAAAAACAAATTAGTAAAAAAAACAAAACAAACAAAGTCACAATAAAAATATAACAATATACATTGCATATTTTAAATTCAAATTCAAATTATTTATTTGCATTCCACATTCCATTTATAAAGTGAATATAGCTAAGACTTCCTTTTCCCATTGCAAACTTTTGTAAATTCACCCTCAGTGCAACTAAAAAGATCCACCATATCATGAACCGAGTTTAGACATTTCAATGCTCTTGTAATGGGCGCTTGTCTCAATAAGTTTGTGTGAGCAGTTGGGGCTTGTGCCACCAAGACACATACTTGTCTGGAACACACAGGTTCATCGTCTCTAGCACACCTGCAGTCGGAGCACGGGTGTCAAGAAAGACAAGACAGAACAAATACGCACTGTGATTGGCTGCTATGTCACACATCGTGTGACTCAGCTTGTTTCAACCAATCACAGTGCCTGATATGTCTTATCACATCTTTCTTGGAGTGCTGTGCTAGGGTGGCTGAATTGCTAAGAGAACCCCATAGTATGGTCAGCCAAGAAACTGGTCTATCAGTGTCGATGACACTTCCTGTGTCACTAAAACATCAATAAGGTAGAGTTGGTATATTGTGACAAGCGAACAATGAACCTTAATGTCTAATGACATTCATATGAGTTTCAACCTTAGGGTGGTAGAGCAGTTTCTTGGCCGACTGTACCCTGAATATGTAGAGCACTAACAAGTACTGAAGTCTAACTTCCAACTTATTATATCCAACCATGTTGTTGTGTTCCAATGGCACCCCAGAGGTGCAGAGGGCCTTGACAAGATCACGCCACGCCTACAACATAAGTGGGTAGAACGGGTAGACACCGTATAACATCTTATAGAGAAATCGAGTGAATTTGTTTTGTATTTTCTCTCTCATCTATATATATATTTAAGTTCATACAGCGACCATACCATAGTGTTATATTCCAATTGACTTCTGACTAAGGCAACGTAGCAGGCTTGCAGTGTGTTCACGTTTGTGAAACTGTGCATCTGATGCATCACCAAATCCAAATTTCGATATGCCTTTTTACAGACATTAACGATATGCTCTTATAAATCACTGGGTAAAAAAAAACTGTAAAACCTTATGATAAATATTATTTAAACAGCCATTTCAAAGAAGTGTTTATCACTTTGGTAGTTCTTGAGTATACATGAGAACTTTTTATTTCAATACATTTGCTATGGATAATACATTATTTTGTGAAAACCACACTACATTTATTAATTGATGTGATTTTTTATTTAATAAATACTGTGTTATTTACTTCCTACAGGTGTTCATAAGAGAGCTGATTTCAAATGCCAGTGATGCGTTAGAGAAGTTCCGATATTTAACTGTGAGCTCCAGTTCTGATGCTACTCCATTGCAGAATGCAGATAGAGCCCTTGAGATAAGACTGTCCACTGACAAACAAAATAGAACAATTACATTCCAGGTGTGTTTTTATACATGATTTTCCCTATCTTAATGTCTATACTAATATTAAATGGAAAATAATAAACTGTACATCAAAATTACTAACTTGCACACCTAAAAAGCCAAAGTTTATCATCAGAATGGCAATTAGGTGTGCAAGTTAGTAATTTTGATGTACAGTTTATTATTTTAGTTAGGTTAGGTTAGACTTTTTTGATGCACGTTTAAATACTATCCATATTAAATATAGTAATAAATAATATTATATACTGTTTGGAACGGATAGTTAAAACAAATTAGAGTATCCACTATAAAAATAAGAAATACCAATTTGAAACTTGTTTGTTGACTGCAAATAAATATATATGTCATATAATACTGCTGAACTGCTAGGAATACTAGCCTAGTACAGAACATAAGCATCAGTTTATATGCATATTTAAATGAAAACCAATAATTCCAGGATTCAGGTATTGGCATGACAAAGGATGAAATGATTGAAAACTTGGGTACCATTGCCAGGTCAGGCTCTAAATCTTTCATTGAGGAAATCAAACAGAAGGGTGCTGACCAAGCAAGCAATATTATTGGCCAGTTTGGTGTGGGATTCTACTCTGCGTTTATGGTTGCTGATAAAATTGAAGTATTCACTAGAAGTAGCCAACCTGACTCTGTTGGTTATAAATGGACTTCAGATGGGTAAATATTGTAAAATTAATATACTATCCCCAGTTTCTTTAAGAAACTAGAACACATTTCCATCTCAATTGAAACAGTTCAATGACTTTGTGATTGGCTCATGGCAATTGTAATATTTGAATAGAAATTTATACAGAGTGTAAAAGGACCCCGAGCAATGTTCTTAGAAACATTGTTGGGCTTGTCAATTTTTTTTTTCTTATTTTATCTGCTATCAGTTGGAGAATTATTAGCAAATGAGTTGTTGACATGATGATGTTTTAGAATGATTATTCCAGTGAATACCCTTCAACGCTTCATTATCCTTTACTTATAAGGTTAGGGCAGTTATAGCCATCCTTTTTAATTGTTGCTTATGTCCAGGCTGCACCAATGCAGTAGCCAGAGGGTTAGAATGATTTTCGAGCCTTGTTTTGTACTTCAGTGCCTACAGTTTTATTTCTTCCTGTACAGTGTTTACATTTAAGATATCATGCAATTCTGCGATTTTTATAAACCAGGGTGCATTTGATATGTTCCTCAGTATTGCATTTTGCATACATTGAATGAGGTTTGTGTTGGAGTAACTAGGTAAGTATTATTGGAAAGTTTATTTGAAATCCATTCAGTAGTTTTTGCGTGAAAGAGTAACAAACATCCATCCACACATAGAAACTTTCACATTTATTATATTAGTAGGATGTCCAGATTGGTTTTAGCACCGATTCATAAACCAAGAGCTTGTTGTCTATCATTACTAACATTCGCCATACAAAATGTAAAAATTGTGTATTTTGTATTGACATGATTTTTTTTTTGTGTTTACCCGCAGTGTTGCTATAGTAAAAGTTATTCATATTGACAAGATCAACAACTTTTCTAAGACTATTGCTCGGGGTCCTTTTGCATGCAGTATATAATGTCAGGCCTATGTCCAGCAGTGGACAAGTATGGGCTGATGCAGAATTTCATACCTTGTATTTTAATGCAATTTGACATTTATCGTAAAAAAAAATTAATATGTTTTATTTTTTTATATTTTCAGATCGGGTTCTTATGAAATACAAGAAGCAGAAGGTGTTCCAATTGGTACTAAAATTGTTGTACACTTAAAGACTGACTGCAGAGAATTTGCAGATGCAGATTCTGTACAAAGTATGTTAAACTTATTATATCTTTATTTTATTCATACCATCATCATCAGCCCATACCTGTCCACTGCTGGACATAGGCCTCTCCAATTGCACGCCACTGTGATCTGTTTTCGGCTTCTCGCATCCAGCTTCTGGAAGTCATCTTGCGTAGATCATCAGTCCACCTTGCCTGACGGGCGTCCTACATTCCGTTTGTCGAGACGCGGTCTCCACTGAGAACACGTTTTCCCCAACGGTCGTCGGTACTACGGCTAATATGGCCGGCCCACTGCAACTTCAGCTTGCTAAAACGATGAGCTATGTCGTTACCACGCCAAAAAAATCACAATAAAACATGTTAGACATGAGTCTAGTGACCTAGTCAGTAGTTCGGGATATAATATGTGATAACTAGCATATATGGTTATATGTAATTTGTATTTATGTTTGGCTGGTGAAAACATAGGATTACAATGATCCTTCATTGTTAACTACATCCCCAAAATGATACCGCCAAGTCCAAGTTAAACTGAAAACTGTACCTCACAGTATAAATATAAGAATTGACTTGAACTTTATGCTGAGAGATCAAGTTAAGGATAAGGATTAGTGTGATAAGAGAAAGTTGAGGTTTGAAAGAAGATGTATGAAAGTCGATTGACGAAAGAGATTTATATGGGTGATGAAATGGGCCGGGTGAGTAGAGGTCGCCCCAGAAGGACATATGTTGACCAGATTGGTGATGTCCTGGCCGAAGGTGGCGTGAAAAGTACTCTAAACCGGAGGTCATGTATGAAAAGATGTATGAATGTAGATGAAGCGAAAGGGGTATGTCAGGACCGTGACAAATGGAGATCTGTAGTCTCTGCCTACCCCTCTGCGAAACAGGCGTGAAGTGTATGTATCAGTGGCGAAGCTACCTAATAAGCCGATTCCCATCGGCTTACCTTCCTAATTGACAACTTTGCATTTCGAATGGTAAATAATATTTTTATTGAAAATTGAAGAAAATATAAAATTATTTGACCCTTATTTTTTTATTCAACATAAAAATAATGTTTTCATTCATGATTTTAACTTTAAATATTGATTTTTTTCGAAAGAGCGTAAGCGCCATATGACGTCACTATTATGGATACACAGATCAAACATAGATAGAAAAGAAAACTATAGCTGTCAATGTCAATTTTCAAGGTGTAGTCTGTGTAGATTGTTGTTTTGTTTACTTTTGCTGTTAGAAAGGGGTGTTTATTTATTTGCTAGCCACGTCGAGTCAGAGTAATATTACTCCTAACATTGCTTTTTCTCTCGTTCGGGTTGATGCATTTTTTATCGATAGTAGTGAAATAGCGTAAAATCACGGTTTATTCCATGAATAGGTGGGATGAAAAAAAAATAACCTATTTTTGTTTGTTTTGAAACTGACGATTCTGCTGTCACTAATATTGTCAATTTTATTGATGTGTAAAAAAATATGGATAGGCTTGAATTCCACCTATTTCGCACAAAGTAATGACGTCATCACACATATTTCACATTTTACGTAATATCTCCGAATTTACGCATATAAAAAATATAATATTTTTTGTACAGTATCCTGAAACGAAAATACAGAAACGGTTTTTTTATTTATACAGCTTATTAGGTATGCAAAGTTGTCAATTCCAGAGATACACTACTTATTTTAATCAAAGTAACTAGGTAAGTACTTACTTACCGAAAGTCCATACCTCATATTGTTTCCTAAAATAAAAATAATAAAAAAATACACTTAACGCCTTTAATCCCAAAGAGGGATAGGCAGAGGCACTTGCTAAAGCAAGTACCCACTGTTCACCGAGCGTATTTAACCCAACGTGACAGGGCCCATCGCCGTTATAGGGTTCACACACCTTGTGGTGTGCGGGTTTCATCACGATGTTGTCCTTCACCGTACGAGCGTTGCGTTGCGTACATAGGCTCTGAAAAAGAGTCCCAATGGTACACGTCCAGTAGCCGGACTCGAATCCGGGATCTCCCGGTTACAAGTCAAGTATCCGACCAACTGGACCACAGACGCTTCCTAAAATATCTACTACTAAACTACACAAGACAGCGAGACATGCACTTCTTCAAAACACACACACGCATCGCGCAGTACGTACACATCTCAACACAAATCACGTGCCGCCGCAAGCCGGCTTCCAGTGGCTCACCGAGCGCCCCTTGACCAAGCGATTCTCTAGCCTCGCCATACCCACAAATTTCGACCTACTAAATGCCAAGGAATAGGTAAGCCGCTCGCGGCCGTGTTCCCTAGTAATCTTTTGCGTTGCATTATGAGCCTTATCGTAGTTGTGTTATGATTGATTTTCGTCCTTAGCTTGATTACATTAAATCTACTATATAAAAATAAGTCGGGCTTTCCTCCCTGACGCTATAACTTCAGAACGCACAATCGATTTCCACGGTTTTGCATTCGTTGGAAAGGATCCGTAAGGTTTATAGCAAAGAAAAATTTCAACAGAAAAGCGGGAATACGAAACGAAGCCATCTGGTGGCGAAACGGAGTTCGCCGTGTTTGCTAGTTTTCTATAGAAACAATACTTCTTTTCGTTTAATTGATACAATTGCAGATTTTTTATTTTGATAATAATAATTTTATTAATTGTTTCATTTAGGTAATATTATTATTTATAAATATTTGAAAAGTAGGTAATACACTTGAGAGCAGAAAAATCGACCACCCCTTTCAACTTTTAGATTTTGACTATTCCCAAGGTGAATTTACAACAAAGTTATTGTTACGTACGTGGGGGGTGGGTACCGATAGAAAAATGACACTGTTACGAAAATCAAGAATTACACTTTATTCCGGCACTGTAATTACACAAACTAATTACAATCGTTAAACTAAAACCGCTAATAAACACTTTTACAATCACACAATCACTTATTAACTCTCTTTAATTTTCTCTCTTGATGTTCACTATATCGCTGTTTAGTTGAAACTGTCCCGCCGACTCGATCGTCGCTCTTTATATACCACCGTACACAATCCAGAACATTCGAGTAGGTTCAGGTACATTCTCGAGTCGACTTCTAATAATAATAATTAAATACCTACCCGTCGCGTCGGCCAGCTCGCGTGTTTATACCTACTCCAACAGTAGGTAAGTAGATTTATACCTACTTGTGAGTCGCGTCGACGGCTCACGTGTTTATACCTACACCCAACAGTAGGTAAGTAGGTGTATACCTACTTGTGGTGAGGTAAGTACTTGTGGCTTCCGAATATACCACACTTTTCTCGATCTTTCGAGATCCTTCTACTACATTCTGACGCATATAGGCACTGTGTAGTGGTTTGTATGCGTCGACTTGATACTGGATGTTCTTTAGGCCTCTCGAATGTTCGACGTACCTCTACGGCATTCTAGCCGTTGTTTCTCGACCCCGGGGCGTAACACTACCCCTTCTAAAACGTGCTCGTCTCGAGCATGATTATCTCCATAGTATCGGGCCAGCCGGTCGATGTGCACAACCTTGCATGGGCTGCGGTGATTTCTCTGTATGCGATATGTCACATCGTTGATCTTGGTTACCACCTTATATGGGCCCTCCCAGTTTGGTGACAATTTAGGAGACTTTCCCTTTTTGCGCAAGGGGTTGTGCAGCCACACCTGCGAACCTTCCTCGAATCCGGATTGATTAGACTTACGGTCATAACGTGTTTTCATCTTGTTACTGGCTTGAAGTCCATTATCTCGAACTAGACCGTGAACATCTTCCAATCGATTCCGTAAGTCACTCGCGTATTCCGTTATGGACATAGGCGTGTCTGGGGGCCTTCCGGTTAGTAAATCTGCCGGTAACCGCAGTTCTCTTCCAAAGTTCGCACATGCAGGAGTCATGTCTGTGCTCTCATGTGTTGCCGACCTGTACGACAGCAGAAAAAGAGGTATGTGCCTATCCCAATCCTTTTGATGACTATCAACCACCTTGGCCAAATGTCGTTCCAGTGTTTGGTTGAACCTTTCGACCATTCCATCAGATTGCGGGTGATATGGCGTTGTTCTCGTCTTATGGATCCCCATGATTCTACATGTCTCTTGAAACACTTGGGATTCAAAGTTTCTGCCTTGGTCGCTGTGTATTTCGAGAGGGACACCAAACCGACAAAATACCTCCATCACCAATTTTTCCGCAACTGTCGTAGCTTCCTGGTTAGGAATCGCAAACACTTCGGGCCATTTGGTAAAGTAGTCCATGATCACCAGGATGTACTTATTTCCTGCGTCAGATGTGGGAAATGGTCCTGCGACGTCCAACGCTATCCTTTCCCAAGGTGCCCCAACATTGTATACCTTTAGCGCACCCCTACTGCGAGTATGTGGCCCTTTGACTGATGAACAATTGACACATTTCCTACACCAGTCCTCGACATCTTCGCGACAATGAATCCAGTAGAATCGTTGCCGAATTTTCATTAATGTCCGCTTCACACCAAGATGTCCACCGGAAACATCGTCATGAAAGGATCGAAGCACATCTTTTACCCTTTTCTTAGGGATAATCACTTGTAGATGGGCATCCTTTCCATTTGTCGATTCCCATTTCCTGCACAATACACCGTTGTGAATCATTAAACTGTTCCACTGAGCCCAGTAACTTTTTGTTGTCGTACTCAATGGGGCGACGTCACACCATTTTGGCTTAGGTACTCCAGATTTGACCCAATCGAAAATGGGTTTAATGTCTGGGTCTTCCTGCTGAGCTTGTTTCATGGCGTCGTCACTCCATTCATCGCTGACTGAATCCGTCCGCAACATCCTGATGCAGTCTTTATCCTCCTGTCTCAAGCAATGCTTGCAATCGTCCGGACAGGGTCTTCGGGACAGGGCATCTGCATTTCCATGTGACTTTCCGCTGCGATGTTCGATGTGGAAGTCATACTCTTGGAGTTGCTCAATCCAGCGAGCTACTTGACCTTCAGGATTTTTAAACTCCAGTAACCACTTCAGAGCTGCATGGTCGGTCCTGATACGAAACTTTCGGCCAAGTAAATATTTGCTGAAATGCTGTAAGGTTTTTACTACAGCGAGCAGTTCTCTCCGGGTGACGCAGTAATTTCTTTCTGGTTTCGATAGGGATTTACTAAAGTAGGCGATCACAACTTCTTGATCGCCCTTCTTCTGTGACAGGACACCTCCAATACCCGTGTTACTTGCATCGGTGTCAACAATAAAGTCCATGTCAGGAGCCGGGTATCCTAGAATAGGCGTTTCACAAAGCCTTTCTTTAAGGTGGTTGAATGCCAGAGCACACTGATCAGTCCAGACAAATGGTCGCTTTTCTTCAGTCAGCTGGTGTAGTGGCTTGGCTATGTCAGAGAAGTTCTTAACGAACCTTCGGTAGTACGAGCAAAGACCCAGAAAGGCTCTTACTGCAGTCTTATCCTTCGGCATCGGCCAATCCTTTACGGCACTAATCTTCTCAGGATCTGTCTGTATTCCATTTGCTGATATAACATGGCCCAAATAGTTCACCTTACGCTTAAACAGCGAACACTTCTTGGGACTAAGCTTAAGTCTTGCGTCTCGTAATTTGGAGAAAACTTGCTCTAGCTTGACAAGGTGATCGTCGAAGTCTCTGCCAATGATGATGATGTCATCCAAATATACGAGGCATGTATCTCCAAGTAGTCCTGCTAGTATTTGTTCCATTAGTCTCTCAAATGTAGCTGGAGCATTACATAATCCAAAGGGCATGACGTTGAACTGCCATAGTCCCTTGCCAGTTGAGAAGGCAGTTTTCTCTTTGTCTCCATCCTTGATTTCTACTTGCCAGTAGCCACTTTTCAAATCCAACGTGGAAAACCACTTCATCCCATTCAAAGTATCCAAAGTGTCGTCGATTCGTGGCAAGGGATAACTGTCCTTCTTGGTCACATCATTAAGTCGGCGGTAGTCTACGCAAAACCTCAATGTGCCGTCCTTCTTTTTCACTAAAACGACCGGTGAACACCAAGGGCTGGTCGAAGGTTCGATCACCCTGCTTCCCTGCATTTCCTCAATCATGCTTTCCACTTCCTTTTCCGGAGCCACTGGAACTCGCCGAGGACGCTGTCTAATAGGCATGATCTCACCAGTGTTAATTTCGTGTTGAACTACTCCAGTCCTTCCAATGTCACCATCATGTAGAGAAAAGACGTCACTATACTTCAGCAAAAGACTACGCGCCTTAGTGCGTTCTTCCATGCTGAGATCTTCTTGGCAACTGTCCAATAGACTTCCCAAGTCCATATCTCCATTTGGCAGCCTCTTGTTCACGTCCGTACCTTGACACGTTCTTAACCAAGAAATCTCTTCGCAAGTACCTATACGAGTTCCCTTCTGCAATGCGTATTTGGTATCACTCAGGTTCAGGACCCTTATAAATGCTGCAGATGATGTTGTAACGATGGTTCGAGCGGTTATCCAAGGGCAGTCATCATCTAGCTTTTCTACTAATACGCAGCGGTGAGATCCTCGTCCCGTGTAGTACGGCAATTTCACTGGAACTAAGGCTTGCGACTTTGGCTGAAGAACCGTCCTTCGAGCACAGTAGACATTCCCGTTTACACCACCTTCCATGGGTATTTCATCAGTCCCAATTTTAAGGACGCCACCTTTAACATCAATTTTACAGTTGTATCTACGCATGAAATCTAACCCAATAATGCAGTCATCAACGATGTTGGCGACGATGACTTTGTGCCAATAACTCCTTTCGGCTATCTTCATCTCCACCTCTTGCTCCCCTTGGACGGAAATGTACTGACCGGTAGCCGTTTGAAGGTTCAGATTATTAGGTCGGACTAGGTGATCTCTTGTGAGGTGTTTAAGTAGCCGAGAACTGATTACTGTCCGAGAAGCTCCGGTGTCGATGGTAAGATGACATGCTATCCGTCCAATTCCTCCTTTGACGACCAGACTATTCCCGTCGTTTGCTTGTGAGATCACAACTGGGACATTTCGACCACCAGCCAGTACTCGTCCCATAGTCCTGGCTATTACTCGTTTCCCTGCTGTGGCTCTGCTGCATCAGTATCACTAGATTTTGCAGCGGTGTCCAGGTTTCGCCGTCTGCTGTTCCATTTCGGGCAATTCGACTGCAAGTGCCCCCTTTCGCCACACCGGTAGCAGCGTGGACTGTATTCGCGGCTCTTAGAAGACGACTCACTGACAGAAACCTCTCTCACTTTATAAGGCCTCGAGTCTTGTCGTACAGCTTCTACCTCCAAAGCATGGGCGACTGCGTCTTTCAGGCTTCCATGATGCCCCAATCGAACAGCAGCCCTTACCTCCAACTCACGAATACCATCAATGAACGCCTGTACGAGCATGCTGTCCACAAAAGAAGCTGACGCTGTCTGGTACGCCTTTCTCACCAGCTTTTCAATTTCCAAGGCCCATTGTTGTAGAGACTCGTTACGTCCCTGAGTCCGGTCCTTCAACTGGGCTCTGAAGACGTGCTCCAAATGTTTATCGCCGTATCGAGCCTCCAAAGCCTCAAGCAGGCGATCGTACGTCCTCTCGTTTCCCAATGCTTCCAGTATTGTGAGGGCTTCATCTCGCAAGGCCAAGGTGAGTGCTGTCTTCGCCTGGTCTTTACTCCAGCCATTCGCCTGAGAGACAGACTCGAACTGTAGTTTGTATGCAGTCCACGAGGAAGTGCCGTCGAATGGGGGAACTTTAAATCTCCCACCTACTGGAACTGAGACGTCGGATCCGCAGGCACCAGCAGCCACTTTGATCTCTAATTTCTGTAGGCGGTTATCATGGTCCTCTACCTTCTCATTAACGTTCTGGATACGGCCCTCAAATTTTATGTCCATGTCTGTCAGCTTCTCTTGGACTTCCGCCATCTCTTTCTTCCAGTCTGCTGTGGCTTCTCGGACTTCACGGAGCATGCACGATTGCTCCTCCTGTTGATTACACAGTTTCCTAATCTGTTCCTCCTGGGCTTTGGCTTGTCTCTCCTGGGCCTCCCGGGCTTCCTGCTGGGCCTTAGCTTGTCTCTCCTGAGCTTCCCGGCTTTCATTAAGGGCTCGAGACTGTTCCTTCAATATAATCAGGATAGGGTTGAGGTCAATCTCGGCCTTCGGTTTTGGAGACGATGCCGGTGCAGCAACAGTAGATGGACCAGCCACGGCTGCCGTAGAGCCCTCCGCTGCACGTTGGCTCCGGGTCTGGACGCCCTCCGGTTCTTGATCTCGAGGAGTGATAGGCATTTTCTATCCCACTTCTGACACCAAATGTTACGTACGTGGGGGTGGGTACCGATAGAAAAATGACACTGTTACGAAAATCAAGAATTACACTTTATCCAGGCACTATAATTACACA
>SJJU01017549.1:0-27146 GCA_012932125.1 Conopomorpha cramerella
GATGACATTTGTATCTCAGCGTTGCACATCCTATTGCTTCTTAGCTCGTTGTCATCAATTAATAGAGATGTGATTGTTTTTTGTTCATGAATCGCAGTGACAACGTTTCGATTATGCAGTTATATGTAAAATAAATATAATAAGCTCTGCAGCACGTATTATGAACGGCTAACAAATAGGTTTCGTCTTGTCGTAAGCTTAAATGCGTTGTCTGTTGCTCATAAAATATTTATGACGACTATAATTGATGGTACCAAAACATTTCTCATAAATCGATTCTAAAATTAATCGAATCTTTTCAACATTGTACAACACTACCAGTCCAGGTCACGCATGTCAATCGACCTGTCAAAATTTGCTTCTTACGTGACGCCGACTATAAATCTCCAGATTCCATAGTCGGTTCTGACGTCATGGCAGGAAGAAACGCAGCTGATACTCGTACATTCAATTAAATTACAAATCATTATTGTGACGCGGGCCGTTGGTCTAGTAGTCAGCATGTCTGCCTCTATTCCTTAGGGTCGTGGGTTTGATTCCCACTGCTGACAGATTAGGTGATGCGCTTTTAAATACTCGTTGGATGTGTCTGGGTGTTTTAATGCGTTTATATATTTAAAATAATATCTATATATATAGTATATAAGTTTATTTCGTTAACATGGGATAAAGGCAATGTGTGTATTGTTGTATATTTGTTTATTATAAACATAAGAAAAACTTACCGAAACTTGCAGTAGACGTAGTTACCGCCGTTGTCTTCAGTCTCCGGCAGCCCCCGAGCGTCCACCAGCACGATGTTCACCACAGACTTCCATGACTTCTTCAAGACTTCAAACTTTTTACTCTTCAGCATGTACTGATAAAGAACAAGACAAGTATTTTACTCCAGGGGTAAAGGGAAAAGTGGAGGTTTTTGGTAGGCGTAGCTCACTGGTAGATAGGTGTGAAGTTTATGCACACTGCAAAAGTATTTCGACTCATATAACTATATCTCTAATAGCGCGAAATATCGACAAAAGTAATCCATGTCTGATGCCAAATTACATTACTATATTATTACTTGAACTTATAACCATAAATAAGTATCTCTCGGAGGATGACGATTATGATGCTAGTCCACAATATTAGAAACCACTAACTTTACACAGTAGTTGCAACGAATGGAAGTAAGAAATTTTATTGGAAGAGATAGTGCTCTTAAAGTTCATCACATTTCTGATACTCAGTAATATGACGGCAAAGGTTATTTCAATCTTATGATATTAAGATCCAAGCTTTACCAAAGTCTTTATACTCTTAAGTTCTGTAGTCCAGTTGGTCGAATACTTGACTTGCAATCGGGAGGTCGCGGGTTCAAGTCCGACTACTGGGCGTGTATCAATGGTGCTCTTTTTCAGAGACTATGTACGCAACGCTCGCACGGTGAAGGACAACATCGTGAAGAAACCCCGGGTCACGTTGAGTTAAATACGCTTGGTGAATTGTGTACATTTGCTTAGCAAGTGCCTCTCAATTAAAAGGCTTGAAGTTTTTATAAGCTTTTCAATTAAATATTAATAACAGTTAGGTAACCAACGTTTGTGGTGATGACGCATTAAACTTGTTAACGGGGTTTACCGTCAGCGCTGATTTTCAGCCAGTATCTGTGACGTACACAATTCACGAAGAAACTATTAAGAATTATATCTAAGAATTAATGAACAAAAGGATTTATCCGGGTCGTACTGGGTGACGCGATTTGAAACAATTTTTTGTTTCACATCTGTTGCTTCTCGTTTGATCCCATTTAAATGTGGCCGTGATTAGCTGCCGGTAGAGGAATAAAAGGCAGAGTCAGGCAAGAGGCCAGCTCACTAGAAGTGTTCAAGACACGGCTCAATGGCCTAAAAATGACATCACGTTTCTTGCTATTACAGCTTTAGTTTAGCAAGGTATATTCAGGTTTAATTGACTGAAATCAAAATTCGCAATTCGTGTCGCTGGTCGCTAGATAGTGTTTAGGCCATAACTACTAGAAATACGAGTATTTTTTGTTGGTAAATAGAAAAGATTAAGTTAGGAAGTCACGTTTGCAATACCTAGTAAGGTGGCCTTTGTGTGTTAGGTAGCAGATATTTTTTGGCTCACTGGGCGAGTTAGAGGCTTGTGGGAAGTGGCTAGCTTATTATTACCCATTATAATTCCCCTCAGTAGTAGATACTCCGATTTATTATCTCGCAAAGTATTTTCTAAGCTAATTCCGTGAATATAATGTAAGATTTATATTCACGTTTTGCACAATTAAACGTCACCGTAAAAGATCACAATATTATATTAAAAGAGTTTTAATAGTACCTACCTAACTAACATACGTATTTTATTGTATGTCCTAGTAAGAATATAAATTAATAGCAATTCCGACTTTGCGGTTGGACTTTAAAGTGTACACAATAAATAAAAGGAGGTAAATGGTTAATAAAATCCACTGACTCATAATGTGCATTGCGCAGAAGATCCAACTCTTATAATGGCAGGGTAAGTAGTGTTTGTCGACTCCTTTGTATGGTTACAGGGATCGGCCATTGCACCGCACTCACCTTCATGCAGCTAGAGGTTTTTGTTGTCTTTTACAAGTAAATGTATATTTTACCTCTTGTGCAGTTTGAAATGCAATGTTGGCACGGGATTTTGATCCTTAGAGGAAGATATATGGTTTCAATGCGTGAAAAATGTGCTCGATTGCCGACGGTCGGTAGAAACGGGACCTCGTCTTCGTCAGTGGCTTGGAACTTTTTGAGTACACCAGAGAGTTCATTCACTTTGTATTTATAATAACTGCAAGTGTCTCGCTAACACTTTTGTTTGAACTTGAGGGGCTGATGGTCACTTGCTGATCTGGGACTCAACATTATCTTATATATAAAAATCAAAGCCACTTTTCGTTGTCATTCCATAACTCCGGAACGGGTGGACCGATTTCGCTAATTCTTTCTTTGTTGTGCTTATTAATGACAGCGGAAGGTTCTTATGAAATAAAAAAATGACATCCACTGCTGGGCACAGGCAGACCCTAGATATTCATATTAATAGTTAAGACAGGACAACGTCTGTCGGGTCCACTAGTTATTAATATTATCAGCAAAATTTTCTTGGAATAAACCGAGACCATTTCATTGTGAATTTTCTGATATCTTCTGTGTTTCGGATGTCATCTGATTCGACTTGGCTACCAGTAGTTGCCAAGATTATTAAGATTATTTAAAGTCAGTAGTAAGCTTCTAATTCGGCTTAGCAACTACTGTAGCCGTGTACACACAAGCTGATCACTTTCTTAAAAAGGTTCATCTTAAAGATTCCGTAGTCGGGCGGTCCTCGTGCCGGTAATAGTCACATAAGCAAAATCAACATGTAGAAGTTAACCCCCACACAATCCTATGATTTTATTTTTCATCTATAGAGTAAAAAGTACATTGTTCATTTAAAGAAAAAAAACCGACATCTACTGGTACATTTTTTTAAACTTTTGTGGCTCATGGATGAAATTGTCGAAACTGAACACGGGAAGCACCAGCTTTCAAACAAAAAAGACTATCCAAATCGGTTCACCCAGTCAGAAGTATTGGGGTAACAAACATTAAAAAATATACCGTGGAATTAAGAACTTTTTGAAATCTGGCGGATAAAAAAAAACTTGTACCTATCTAATTATTTTGTTTACTCGAATCATCAATGAATTACTGAATGAAGTATGTTGTTAAGTCAAAGGTAAACATCGCGGTAATTGTGTACATACCTACTTTGCAGAATACCTCTAGGTATAAGAAATATGTTTGATTTTCAGCTAAACGATTTTTTATAGTAAAATTAAAATAATCTTAGTAATAGGCAGACTGGTAGAACCTTGAGATACACTCTGAGTATCACGTGCTCATGCGCAATAGAGTTTAAAGTCATGGTCATATATTTTTATTATTAATTATAACAAAAATTTGTGAACGATGTCCTTTGGTGACTTCGGTCATCGATAACAGTTCAATTCAATTCCAAACAGGTAGTTTATTTTCCTTAAGATGTTATAACTTAACATTAAGAACTTTGAAACAACACTTAGAATACGTCAAAAGTGGGGATTGTGAATCGGAATTCTATTCTACCTATTTTATTAGCTTAAAATTTTCGCAAGTCTTTTAAATGAAAATATTATAAATACTCGTAGCAGTAATACAGGTAAAATAATTTACAACTCGTATGTAATTGCGATATACAAAAAAAGATTAGTTTACAAATCGAAACTCTTGAATCCTCAATTAAATATATCCTAAAAATACACGCTATTAATTCGCAAAGGAGCAGGCACATCTTAAGCAAATGCCACCTGTTTACCAAGCGTATTTAACCCAACGTGACGGAGGGTAAACCCATCGCCGTTATAGGGTTCACATACCTTGTAGTATGCGGAGTTACAAAAGATAGAAGAAACAGTTTTAGTTTAGTTTTAATGATCTAGTGTGCTCCATCGTAGACCACATTGCTGCTTAACATCAGGCAGGGTGGTGGTCAAACGCTTGTTCACTGTGTTTAAAAAAAAAGTTTAGATATTTTTGGGATAATTTAAATTTAATGCGTCAAAATGGGCTTTTCAACCTTAGGGTGGTCGAATAGATTCTCGGCCGACTGTACATATGACGTCATCCCCTTAGCAAATGAATATTAATAGTATTTTCTACTGTGGAAGACAGGCTGCAGTATATCTATGCTAACAGTTTCACGTACCTTTTGTACTTTTTTCCCGTGGTCCCTGAGTAGGGAGAGGCCACTTCCTATCCGCTCCATGAAGACGGTGGAGACAGCGAGAGCTGTGGGGGCGAGCGGGTCCATCGTCAGCCCATCCGGGATTGCGAACGACCTGGAACAACCAGTAGATTCAATGTTTGGAAGACACAGATTTATTTTCGGTTTTGTCTTTTGATCTATGCATTCTGAAGATCATTATTATCATCATCATCAGCCAAATGACGACTGTTCACGCCCCAAAACGTCATGTTTACTATTGTCAATTAATATTATTTTTACCTGTAATAACCTATATAATTGTCTGTTTTGATAATCTAATAGACCAAGTTCAAACTAAAATCTTTTTTTGTTCCTTCGTGAACACGACCACTGCTGACAAGGACCTCAAGATTCTGAAGATCACTTTTGACAAATTGTGTATTGCAGAAAATGTATGTGCAATACGTATATTTCGTACTTGTGATCCGTGGATTGTGGCTAGATCAAATCAGTATACCGGGTATGAGATTGTAGATATTCGGAAGTTCTAAAAATATGTAGAATTGGGTTATAGTTATCGTCTTTAATAGGAGGATATTATGATGGCACAATTTATTTTTTGGCATACTTTACAACTTCAAAACTATTGGCAGCACTCCAGATTTGGTGTGGTCGGGTCAGATATTAGGTTTTCCAACGTGACAAAAACAATAAGGCACACTTTCCTGATATTAGTGGTATAATTAAAATAACGAATTTGTGCATAATTATTACAAAATGTTTTATGTGTAGCTGTGGTAGGGACAGAAATCATGACACTATTAAATTTAATATACACGTGTCTTCAAGCTAAATAATACCGTAATCAATAATAATAAAGTATAAGTACTTATTGAAAACGATTGCTGGTTATGTAATTAGTAGAACTTGATGTTCCGAGGTTTTATACGTGCTGTTGTTTTGAACTTTGTTGTACATTAAACAATGCAGACATATGTCATATACTCGTGTATGTCTGCATTGTTACCTTAAGAATCACTGTATCTATTACAGAAAACCACATCAAAATCCGTTCCGTGGTTTTAAAGATCTAAGCATATTAGCTTTATATTATGTATTGATTGATAACATATCATCATAACATAGTATAAAACAAAGTCGCCACCCGCTGTCTGTCCCTTTCTTTTCCGGGCGAGCTAGTTATAAAATATAACATTAAAATTGCAAGTGAAATTACAAAAACTAGGAGGAATACGAGCATTTGTTTTTTTTTGTTAATAGAATACATCAATATACGAAGTCAAGTTTATTATATTGTATCTTTAAAACTATGCAAAATATTACGATGCGTTTTACTTTAGTAGATGGAGTGATTCTTGAGGAAGGTTTATATGCATGATACATGCATATAATAGCAGGGAAACACTGTTAATAATGTATTTTGGCAACGCAACGTTCAACCCGGGTGTGCCGGGTCAACTAGTTTTAAATAAAATTATTGGCGAACACTAGTAGGTTGAGTGATTTGAGCCCATAATACCAATCAATTATCCCCAAGGAACCCTATACAAAAAAAAACAATAAAAGAAATCAGCTGATTGCCATTTTGTATGAAAAATGTTTTTTTGTTTGTTTAAGTAACATAAGTAGGTGGCGTGGAGATGTTGTTTCGTACCGTAGGTTCAGTGACAATTGATACAATTAACTAGTGTTTTTTCGCGACGTATCCCACAGGATCGGAATAAAAAGCCTAATCGGTTTAGCCGTCCTTGATTTATACATTGTGTAACTAACAAGAGTTTCTTTTGTATATATAGATAGTAGGAATATTGCCATGACGTTAAAACGCCGCCATCGGAACTCCTTCGAAAGGATTAAACTGTCATAGACGTGAGACAGGACGTATTTTTTCTCATTCATGGCAATGTGAAAAAGATTTATAGGTACCTGCTTCATTCATACAATATTGTAATACTAAACTTGTCCTCAAAACAAGTGAATTTACTCTACTCGCAAGTAATTTGAAAATTTCCGTTCCTACGAACTCAACAATCACTGATACAAAATAAATATTCAGTCAAACCGGTTTAACAATTCGTCTAACATACCTAGATATGTAATTGCTTTGTCACACACACACACAGCATTGTTATTTTCTAATATACCCGGCCTACTTAAAATTTTGTCTAAAATATGAATATATTAACTCTATGAATGTTAGTCACTATGCAAATAAAAAACAACGAATAACATATGTATTTAATGCGAATTATAAGTAATCAGTAGTTGGCAGCAACTACGCTTGGTGAATCGTGGGCATTACCTTAACTTATAAAGTGCCTCTGCCCACCCCACTTTGGTGTTAAAAGGCTTATGATGGGTATAATCAGCACTTAATGCAGTACATGGGTTCGATTTCCGCGATCGGCATTATGATGTCAATAATTATTTATTATGATAGCCTGGATGTTTAGACTGTATATTTTTTTTATAAAGTCACAAAATTGATCGGCACCTTAAATTGTGTTAACTGATAACTTAAGGCTTTTATTCACCGAATTAAGTTTATACTGACCCGCACTTATGTCATTCCATGGTGTGAGGTGCTACATGATGTGGTAGAGAGATAATACTTTGGTATTAAGTCCATCCTTTATACTTCTTCCGTGAAATGAAGTATGAAATAAATAAATAGCATACCTTTTAAATGTTATTTAGTATTTTAAGTAAATTTTAAGAGTGTGCATAAACACTTTATGCAAATAAGTTTGCAAAATAAATTTAAAAAAACATAAACATTGTTTCCGCCTTCCATAAGAGTATCAAGGACTAATACCTACAATCCACTGACATTTACGAAATCTTTTAGTAAGTTTATCTATACTTTTAATTAAACTACTCAGAGTCCAAACCTGTACATATCTTTTTACGATAAGACCAGTGAATTTATGAAATTTCCGTAACAGAACCCGAATTAAATAATTTTTAGAAAAAATCCTATCCAATATTTGGCGATATTAAGGATCGCTGGTTTGTTTAGAAGGAACAAGAAAAGTAGTTACCTATTAATGAACTTGTTTCTACAGACAAAGACATCCAGAGCGATTTTCGGCACATTCATAGAGTTTGACACTCGATGTATGAAGTCATTGTAAACTTGGCAATTATCAAAAAAGCGTACACATCTCAGCCAGTCCTTGACTGTACACTCTGATAACCTAACATACCTAATATCTTCTAATGGCTCTCCACTGATTTTTACTTCATTTTGCGGTGAGCAGGGACATATATTAATCATATCTGATATCTTTCTTATATCAATCAATTTTAATGAAATACGCCATCAAACTTATGGAGTCGTAATATACCTCTTTATTTTTAATTACTAACAGCCAATCAGTCGATTGAAAGTGAGCGTAATAAATGTATTGAAGATATTCAAGGTGAATACACGGATGGTTGAAAATATATTCGCCGGTTGTCTAATTGTTCTGTCGGTATAAAAGATATCAACGCTGTTACGGGAAAATATTGTGTTTGCGAATAACTAACTCTATTTTGGTAATCATTTATTATAGAAAGACATTTATACGGCATTCTTAGAAATTATTTTAAACCTATAACAGCCTCATGTCCAGGATATTCCCACCCACTTTCCCACCACAGTGAATCCTGTTAAAGCCAGGATCTACAACAACATCCAGAGATGTTCGACCAGACCGGAGGTCAATCAATGACGACTGATCCCGGCGGGGCCTAGCCTTGTGTCTCGGAGCCCACATAGTGATTAAAGTAAAGACGGTATAGGAACAAGAGGCTTGCTATTGGCTCATGATGCTGTGGGTTCGAGAAATATACCATTTGTATATTTGTGTATACGACAAGATATGTCGGTTGATTCCTTTTCGATAATATCCACTAATCACATTTATACATATAATATAACCATTTATACACAAATGGTTATTTTTTTCAGAGGTTATCATCAGTACGTCATACAACGTTCCTAAAGTAAAGGAAAAAGTCGTGAGAAAACCCTACGATGACGCTGAACGTGGGTCCAAACTGTAGGCCAGATTACTCGTATTATGTCGGTACATAACACTTTGTTTAAATACCCATATTTAGCCAAATGTCGGTATTTGAAGTGCCTTGTACGTTAACAAGTTGTTTCGGCTTACATTTGCTTTTCCATAGCAACCTTTTCGTTCCGTGTATTGGAATGAATACAGTCGTCTAGCCGGTAAAAATAGATATAGACGATGCTCAGACTTACTGAATCCATACGAATATTATAAATGCGAATCTGTCTGTCTGTCTGCTTTCACGTCAAAACTATAGGACCGATGTAAAAAAAAAGGCTATACAGATAGTTCAGCCTGAGGAGGACATAGGCTATTAAAAATCTATTTTTTATAGATTTTTTTTTAAATAACGAATATTGGCAAGACAATGCTTGCCGACTTGCCTTGCAGCTAGTAGGTACCAGTGGCGTGCACTGGCTTTTACGACAAGGTAGGCAGTAATCCCCAAAGATTGACACCTGTGTATAGGTAACTTTGTCTTTACAAAATATACCTGTAGGTAGGTACCTATCTCTACTCACACACAAAACACAGGGACTTCGTTAGCTTATGTCGTGAATACAACAAAAATGATCTAGCGATAACTCTATTATAAGGTCGGATAACCAAAATACTAAGGTAGGCGGTGTCTTTTTGCCTATATGGTGTGCACGCCACTGGTAGGTACGTAAAATTACATTTCATAAAAATTGGCCAAACTATTGCGTACCTATGTGATTTTTAACTTTAAAAACTCCAGTAAATATTATGTTGAATAAACAGATTTATTTATTACAAAGAGGCAGTAGAAAATATTTCAGTAGGTAAGTACGAAATACTTCATCGAGTTTACAACAAACAAAAACCAAAAGTTTCCAGTACGTTTATGCAATACAAAGGTCGTTTCGGTTGATTGGTAGGTGGTTTATATAATGAACGACTTTAGCTTTAATAATGTAAACAATCAAAAACTCGTTCTGAACGAGTAATCTGTAATCTCATCGGGCATATCATTTATATTGTCAACCTTGTATTTTTGCATTTTAGGCCTCTTTTCTGAAACGTTACTCAAACATCAGACTCTTATTACACGCAACGTTTGTTCTGCTCTAATTGTATTTGTGTAAAAAGGACAAACTGTTTTTAAGGTAAAATTGACTGCAGAATCAACCTTGCACGTCGTTGAGACTTTTAATATTAACATTAATGCCTCCCAAATCCAACTTGAAACGTGCGCGCTTACTTATTTTATATATTACTGAAATGTATTTGCTCTTAGATGTGTCCCGCGGTTATACCCACAATTTATCGAGTGGCAAATTCTGGATAGATAATGTGGATTTCTATTATCGGTTCTATACACAGATTGCATTACCCTCATCACAACAACTTCACAAACTTAACCTCTATACTTATTTTCACATTGTAATTGTAAGATTGACAATGGTAAGATTGCAAAAGGCGACCTTATCGCTCAGAGCGATTTCTAGTAGGTGTTGCTATACGGTCCAATATGACTTTTTTATTAGTTCAGAACTCTGACAAAACTAGATATGCAGGTACCACCCTCAGTATTTCTCTTTCTAAGCAATATGTATTACTTATACATACTATTGTGTGTAGTACATTACAGGGTATTCCCTGTTACGCCGTAAGGGACAGAAGATAAATAAGTATATCTGGCTCTTTCACTTCTGCATGTTTAACTTAACGTTGTCTCGTTTTATTCTAAACGTCAGTTTCAAATTGCAAGTCTAGTTTTTTTTGGTCTGAGCTTCAGAACGTGCCTGCTAACCGGTCATTTATGTATTTTTTTACTTTTAATCCCATCTTTGTCCATTCCTATTTCTGTAGCCAGTTCTCCCCGTTCTGACTTCGCGTCGTCGGGTAAAGCTTGTGGTATGTTTATCACTCGCGTTTTTATGTTCGTAGCGAAAACAAGAGTGTTGTTTCCTTAAAGTCCTCATGGCCACCGGTTATCGGAATACAATAAGCGAAGGAGGTCACTCGCGTACCGCTGCGTGGACTAGATTCCGGCTTAAAAAATCGTTTTAGTACATACGACTAGACTAGGTACGTGGGAATTTAGAAGTACATTTTATGAAAGTTGATTTATCTACCCATCTATCTATGTATTTGGACATAAAAAGTAAAATTAATTAAAATGAAAATAACACGTGCCAAAAAGTCTGATTATAGTGAGACAATAATAGTATGTTACAGTTATCACATTATGTTACCTCATTTTTACATAATATTAGGAATGTTTAATGTTGTTTTGGTAGTAGGTACCTATAGCTTAGCCATCATTTAAAATGTTACCTAAGCACGGATCTCTCCTCAAGTAACTTTTGTTGTACTTGTGTTTGAATAAAAGAGACGTTCTATGTATTGGCTACTATTATAGTTTTTGAATAAGGGTCTTATTGCTCGAGCTTTACTTATACGTCGTGTTAAGAATAAACATGAAGTAACCTGACACAAATACCCTCTAAAACAAGATTTGCCATCTCCAAAACAAGTGGAGTTACAAAAAAAACATAGCTCAAATGTATGTAATGAACATATCACGACGTCGTCCAAAAACATCACTACTTAACTTTGAAGCGGTAATATTTTTAGTTTAGTTAAGTACTAGTTTATTTGCCAATGTACATTATTAACGTAGTACTTAGTATGTATTATACATTCATCAAGAATCACTTTTTCTATTTAAAAAGTCGCCTCCGTTTATACCAACCAAATCCGTCGCATAGTTTTAAAGATTTAACCATACATAGGGACAGACAGAGGGAGGCTACGCGACGTTTTATACTATGTGTATGTACTTACCTATTGCTTTTAAATATGTTTGTTAATTCTCGAAATATGGAAGTTAGTGTTCGGACTTTACTGTACAAGACAAAGGGGAAGTTAGTGAACTTCGGGTTTTACTGTATAAAAAAAAGGTTATGTTTACGTTTTAGAGTGTACTAATCAACAACACAAACAACCAAAACATACCTGAATGACATATCGTCGAAAAGACCCATTTTCCTCTTCCTGTACCTAAACACGTTAAACTTGGATTTACCTACGTCATGAAATACTTAATTCACAACATAAAAACACCACAGTAATTTAATTAAACATTTAAATCGCGGGAGTTGATCACTGGACCAAGAGTTACATGCGTTTCGTTCGCGAGTCTGCGGAAATATGGCGTTTTTAGTTTGTCTTTAAAATAAAACGTGTTATGGTCGCTCTATCTCTGCAATATTGAACAACAAGTTACCAATGATTTTTTTTCTTGAATAAATTACCTTTTCATACCTAACTAAAATGGTTGCCAGGTAGCCGGTTCAAAGTATAATTTAAGGTTTACAAAAACATGTACGCTTTACCTCCTAGCTTAGGAACAAAACATCGATCCAAGTTTTAATTAAGTAACATCAACGTGAGAATCTTATTACTGAAGAATGTAATTCTAAGGCGAATGAAAAAGTCATTCTTTATTTTTTTTTACTGTAATGAATGATTACTGAAATAGATCATTCTTCATTTTTAATTAGGTATATACATGAACTGCTCGAAGAACTTAGTTAAATTGTACAGTATTACAAAATCAAATAGTTCCTTTGTATTTAAATATGTTGGAATATCTCTATTAGTGACGGATGCGAATTAATCCAAACGACCGTTTCCATTATGAAAGTATAGTTGGCGTCAAAAGACCTCTATTGTTTCGTGGAAAATGTCATTAGAGGCGAGTTTGTGGCTAGCTGGCGTGCCTTGCGATATTTTTGCATCACAGACCCATCGGTACACCAGAGGGTGTCGAATCGAAAGTTATTTGATCTCAATAAATGTCCATTGCTTACAAATGATGATATACATACAATGTATGGGTAGTGGCGAAATCATGAATGTATTCGCATGATTTCGTTCCACAAATTATTATTGAACTTACGGTAACAGGTTGAAAAGAGAGTTGGTGGACGGTATTGCGGTCGTTGTTTCCGTGGAAACCATCCTGCCTTTTGTTAGGTGACAAAATCTGGTGACACTTTCACGAACAGCTACTAAGTGAAGTTTTCATTGTGGTCCGATGCATTGCGCCACTGCGCTGGCGTCTCGATTGAGTTCACATTTCGTCGCGGCTTACCGACGACATTTTTAATCACGAGGTTAGAAAAAAACTAACAGTTACCAAATTCTTATGTTGGTATTATTTATCCACTAAATTCTTTCTTTCACTTTTATGGAATTTCGCGCGTTGTAGGTACCGACATACAGTTAGTAAATATTATTGTTTCGTATTAAAAAAAAAACTTACAAAGTCACTGTCTGTTTAGGTATGTATGTACGTTTATAAGAATTTAAATTTATCGACGTTACATGCCTAGTTAAGAAACATTGATTCAGTAACACTATACACTCTGACCTGTTCCGCGTACGAACGAACTATGACCGGCGCAGACAACAATAGGAGATGAAATAGACATGAATCAGGGTAAATAACAAACGGTTTTTACACGTAACGTAGGTACGCGCGTGAATCACTGTCAACACATTTGTATGTACTGAACAAATTGACAAATGGTTTATGTAATTAGAATAGTAGAATACTCTCGAGTGTCGATTAATAATCGATTATCGGCGTAGGTTCGTACCTGTATGGTGATTAGTGTCCGTGTTGCTGGTCCAACATGAACTGACGGAAGAAGCTCCGTAAGGCCAGGGTTTACCGCGTCCAGCCGCCGCCGCCGCCGTCGTCTGCGTCTCGTCGATAACAGGTCGACATGTTTTTTTATAAAGCTCTTTATTTCACTTCACAATCACACATGTACACGTATACTTGGTACTCAGGTAGTCTGGAGTACTTAACTGTTCAAAAGACTTACTGTTTAATAGGAACCTTTTTTGGAAAGTTTTTATTTTTTTAAGAGAATCGGTTGTATGTATTATTTTATGCGCACACGCACTGCCACATTATAAATACGCGCAACCGCGGTTAAAACCGTTTGTAGCTAAACCCAAATGCATACTACATTGAATACAGAAATCGACGGCCGGCCGGACGATATGTTAACGAATTCAAATTAAATTGTTCAGTGTAGTTAATTTCGTGAATAATTCACGTCAAAGTAGCTGCTGCATCAGTTGATTGTTTGTTTTTTTTTTCAGATGTCGAACGACTGACTGTTTCAATAGCGAATCCAATTTGAACATGATGTTTAATACAAAAAAAAAACGTTTTAACTCAAGAGTCAGTTCAAGTGGCTAACAAATGTTTACCTTGAAGGTGAGCAATGGGTAGAATTCTAACAAAAAGAATCCTCTGTAAACACTTTTTCCTTAACTTCTGAATATAATGCCTACGAAAATTACCTAAAGTAGATCTTTAGTACAATCGAGATAACGGAAGTTAGCGCGAAATCGTGCTGCAATAATGAGTATACCTACGTCTAATAATCCAAACAAATGACGGAACTAACTTTTATGCTGGCTTTTAAATAGGTAACCTACAGACGTTACCTACTCGCAGCGTTCCGTGCATTAGTTCTAAATTGACGTGAAAATACTATTAACATAGTTGCCTATTGTATAATAGAATTGAAATATACAAAGCATGATGTTTAGTTTCACATCGTAACAAAAACCGTTAAGCTGCTAGCCTCGTAGACGGGTCACTCCACTTGCAATCGGAAGGTTTTTGGGTTCGATGCCGGATGCAGATGCGTTGTTTAAATATAGCATGTATAATTTTTTTTCAACACCGTTTCATAGGAGTAGAGAATTGTTCGTTTCCCAGCATCGTCGCCATGGTAAGGTGGACATTCAATTTACGCGAACCAAACGGTTACCTAATGAACAAGTGTGCTAAACACCTCGCTGCTTAACATCAGACAGGGTGGTGGTTGGTTTTAAATAAAAGGCAATTTATAAGGTGTAGTAGGAAACCCTAGACCGCCTAGCTGGAGGACCTAGGGTCCGTTTTTGTACGACTATAGTACCTACCTGCAGCATGAAATTAAACAAATTCACGTTAAAAAAATACTTTTGTCTAAAAATGGAGCCAATGATACTGCATTAGAATTTTCAAATTTCAACTTTCGTTTCCGAATTGCCAAAATTAAAATTCTCGTTGGACTATTTTTCTGGATTTCATTACTGTTTTGATGTATTATTAATCGCACTAGTCGTCCTTACGGCTTTCCTCGATTTCTCTGGGATTCTGCGATCCTGCTTTATTCATCATGGGACTCCCTTGGGTTATCTCCGTTCCAGTTCGACGAAGTTCTTCATAAAGAAGAAAACTCCTCCGTTTTTAGTAAAATATTAACAATTAATTATGAAGTCGTATCCTAAGGTGTTTTCAAGATTCTACACAGACTATATATCAAAGAAAAATAAACGTGATTATGCGCATAGACAATGTCGGGTTCAGAACAATTATAGAGTTTAAAAGTACCTACTTACGAGAACACGTTGCTTTGTAGAATCATTGTAGATTAAATTCTTCCCTGAGTCGAACTCGTTTGAGGTAAGGTTCAAGTCACCTGTACTTGTATCTTTTGACGTCAGTCATGAAGGCTTACCTTACTAATAATATAAGTTCAAAAGTTTCTTAGTCAAAATACGAAAGTTTGTGATTTTGTACTTATGTTTCATAAATTATCGCGAAAAATTTGATTTCGAAAAAAAAGAACGGGTTCTGAAGAAGGATTTTGTACAAGTATATTGTAACTAGATTTAGATGATAGATAGCTTAGATTTTATTTCGAAATTCACACAGGAACGGAATAAAGGAAATAAACCTCGGGGCGTAAGCTATACAATTTTTAATAAGTGATAAGCGTGCGAAACAAATGCCCACGGTTCAACATCATGAAAGGAGTTAGCGTCTATTGCCGTACCTATGCTTAGTGGTGTGGTATGCTCGAGTCTGGTTAAATCACGATGTTTTCCTTTACCGTAAGAGCGTTCCGTTGCGACTTAATTACTTACATACATTATAGATCCTGACAAAGAGACCCAAATGTATTTTAATCACTTTTAGTGCCGAAATCACGGCTCCCGAGTTCTAGAGATTTTTATACACATGCCGACGACACGTCTCCCGTGTCCCGACTATGTATAGTTATAGATGCCTTCAAGCAACGCCGCAGCACACGGCTAGCGTGTTCTCTCTAGTGTTCACCGTTAGGGTTGTCAAATTACAAATTTTATGCGGTTTTTGGTACAGTTTTGTCTGAGGTTTTGGTATAGGTAGTAGTGACATCTAAGATTCTGTAAAAAAGAGTAAACTCTCGTTTTATGTATGTATGTATACACTCACGCCTGTAATCCCAAGGAGGGGTAGGCAGAGGTAGTTATTTTGTGATTAGGTAGCTTCCTTAACACAGAACAACTACCCACATTTGACCGATTCAAAGACCCAAACGTGACAGGTGGTCAGCCATTTCGGCTACACAGCTCCATCTCGGCATACTCTCGTTTTAATTTAAACCTTACTCTCTCATTAAATCAACAACAACGTTGTGGATCTTGTTCTTGTTACAAACTGGAGAAAAATCATAAACAATTCGACATAAGTGTCTCTCTCTCACTGTAAAGTACCTATTGCATAAGATGGAAAGACACACATTCTAGTCAAATAGTTAACGACTTTTATACTAAGCTGTAGGTACCTAGATGTGAATTATCTTTGTCGGTGGGTGACAGAAAGTGAAATTTAACATTATGCCTAGACTAAATTGCATGTACTTAGGTGATTCAAGTTTGTTTACAAATGTATCAGATTTACACTGATAAGTAGGTAACTCCTTTTATTTGTCAAATTGTTAATGAAAAATGCTATTATTATTATTATCGTTGAGAAGTACCTAGTAGATATTTTTTACTATGTACCTACTAGCTGAGCCCGCAAACGTTGTTTTGCCATAAATTATTTTTTTGTGATTTTTTCCTATAAACCTCACAGAGCCCGAGAACTTTCCAACGAATGTAAAGTGAAAACCGTGGAAATCGGTTCGTGAGTTCTGGAGTTATAGCGTCAGGAAGGAAAACCCGACTTATTTTTAACCGACTTCAAAAAATGAGGAAGGTTTCTCAATTCGACCGTATGTTTCTTATATAGTTGATTAGAATATTGATCTGTTATTAATGTGTAGAATTTTGATTTCGTGATGATCTTTTTGTATGACTCGTTTTACAAAAAGATGGAGGCTTTGTAATTATAATAATTAAACTGTTAAGAACTAGGTAAGTATAATAAAGAATTAGGTAATTGACAACCCTAGGTGACGTCACGACTCGGGGGCCGTGTCGGCGGCGTGCCAATATGTGAACCCGACGCCCGTGTCCGCGGCTCGGCGGACCTGTTTACGCACATTTTTCTAAATGGACACGGCTGTCGGGACTTATGACGTATGTTCAACCTTTAGAACGGGATGCGACTGATTACCCAAAAATTTGGGTAGCAGTCAAAGTGTTAATAGAACTACGGAACTTACTCTTCAAAAGATATTTTTTATAATTAGAATCCTGATAGCTGTAGGTAATAGCCTTAAGAGCCATTGGTTCGGCTGAAGGATATAATATTAAATTGACTACACGGCCCTGTAGAAACCACACTTAGGCCTAACATAAAGTAATTCAAAAGCCTATTATTATTTTAAGACAGTCAGCTCAAATTACATTGTTTCTGTACAGATCTAAATGGCCGAAAACCGGTTAATTTTATCACATGACTGTCAAAACTATTTACATAATTGCCTCGTTTTTAAATATTGATGCATATTGTGGGAAACTCCCAATGTCAGTATCATGGAGATACGATTGTCAGTGCTAAAAATCTAACTATAAATCCTTGTGAATTATTAGAAGTGTTTCCATGTGTTATTGTCAAACTCATGGTACTTTTTTTTACGTGGGGGAATCTTCGTGAACACCTCGCCGCCATGGGGACAGCGAACGGGGTAGTGTCGGACTCTTACCGACTAAACCCCCACGAGGACCTCCGTGTCACGGAGCAGGGTGGGTCCCGGGAGTAGCCGGAGGAATTGCGTCAGGACCCGCCCAAGCGATCTGTCCGGTATTCGGACTCCGTCTCTGAGAAAACGGTAACGTGTCTGCCACAGCGACCTCCATCGCCGACGGCGGTAACCGCCGCCCTTCTCGGGGCCGTACAAGCAGGTGCCGGGGACCCCACTCCGACACCCACGACCCCAAGGACCCCTTTTAGGACGCCTTATACGCCAGACAGGGGATACCGTAGTCCTATTCTTGTCTAAACGCTCGGAACTACAGGGCTCAACATCATGACACTTCGCACAACCGAGTTGACATTTTATTTATTAAAAGTTTCGGGTAATCACCCCACCTATCGACGTTTGTCATCACGTAAAAACTTCTATTTTTTTAAAGCTTTTATTTTATTTGTGTGTCCACGGTGTTAATATATACAATCCTAACAGATGTAACAGTGTTACGTACGTACGTAGTACTCAGTGAAATCTGGCCATTTCATTTTAATTTGGATATTGGAGAAAATCTTGTAAGTAGCGAAATCTTGTAAAAGATATAATACACTTCACGCCTTTTAAATCACAAAACGGGGTAGGCAGAGGCAATTGCTAAGCAAATGCCCACGGTTCACCACTCGTTTTTAACCCAACCTCACGGGGGGTCAGCCCATCGCCATTACAGGTTTTCAATTATTAGTAAATTAACTATATAGGCATATATTAGTACACCTGTTTCCACGCGAAACATTTCGAACATATTTTAAAGAAACTTTTAAAATAATATACATAACTTATAAGTACAAAGGAATAACATTAATGCATCATTTTTTGATACGAAATTACCACGGTCAAGGTATAAGTAAGCAGATTCTCAGCAGTAATATTAACAATCAATAACACGAGTCATAGTTTGAAATCAGTTTAAGGCCTCCCCCTTTTCCTCACCTTCCACTCCCCATGATTTCATCCGTGTTTATCAGTTTTTTTTACAACTTGCACATTTTTTTAATTTTAGTAAGATTCACTATTATTTTATTGAAATGTTATACAGCTTATGTTATTTGACCATAGTATGTGGCACTAAAATCGTTCTGGTAGTTTCGGATACCATCATCATCATCATGAAATTATATGTTTTCTCCTCTTCACGCTTTGCCAATTTTCCTAACTTAGGTACTAGAGGCAACAATTATTATTAGTCGGGCAATAAAGGTCCACGACCGTTATGATAATAATGTAGTTTTCCTTACGGTGTTTTCATTTACCGTAGATCCTGTATTTTTATCTCTTCTACCTGCTACACCTACTTGCTTGTTGATAACATAATTAGGTAATGGGAAATTTAATGGCTTTGGTTTATATACAAAACTATATAAACAGCTCTAATAAAAATACATAAACTCTCTAGAAACCCAGATTTTCTTAGCCAGAGGTGCGCGGAACATATTTCTCTTCTGTTGGAAACAGGGTAAACAAAACAGGTATACAGGGTGGAAACAATAAGTGATCTTACTCGATTATATCTAATCTATGTATAGTACGTTTTTCTTTAAATGAGATAACTAGTAAACAAACATCACAAGATTTACAAATGAAGACAATCCTAATTTTACTAATTTCATCCATGTGGACAGTTGTTAGCACTAGTTCAGTTATTCACGTATTAATTTATGTACAAACTGGAAACCGTAAAGCGTTTTTTCATTAGTTTTTATTAAAAGTTTCATTGCAACAAATTTTCTTCGCATAAAATGACAGTACATTGTCAATCATCTTTTCCGTTCAGATTTGCATTGTTCGTTTACTAGTTATCTCATTTAAAGAAAAACGTACTATACTCGGTATCAGTACAAGCTATTGAAAAACTGTTCACTGATCCTGAAAGTGCTTCACGAACTCTATATAACAGAATCGTTGATTTTTTCTGTAGATCCAGTTTATTCTGTAGTATTATTGCTACCGTTAGATGGAGCTCGTGAAGCTCGACCAGGATCTTGTATAGTTTAGAAATAGTCAAGTGAGATCACTTGTCGCTTCCACCCTGTAAAGTTACATATTACGTCAGTATGAAATATTCCATGACTGTGTTACCAGTATAAGGCTCAAGTTCATTAACTTTAACGAATCGATATGACGCACAGAGATGCCAGTTTTGCGTGGAAAATCCGCTTTCGAGATTAACATAGGAAAGCTGTTCAATAGATATGTGAAGTTGTTAGCATGCGACAGTTAAGTAGTTTACCTACATATAATTTTCGTGTAGCTAGGGTAAGAAGGAATTTATCTCAGCACATTGAGGTACAGTAAAATAGACACAATATATTTTTATTGTTATGACGGCTATTAGCCGTTCACTGGCCGGGAAAGGGTCAAGTTAGGAAACGAGGAAGTAGGTACTTATGTAGCTAAATTTATCTAACAACCCGAACTAAATAATAGAGCAGCTGTGTATAAGTGTGTTGTAGGTATTTATCACCACATTCCATGCATAAAGCATTAGGATTCAATTTGGGGACTTAAATAAAAAACGACAATATATAAAATGATAGATATGACCTATGTAACTAGTTATACCTCAATACCAATAGATGACTGAAGAAAATCTTTAGTTGCCTACCTATGTACCTATTACGGGAATTTTCCATTACCCCATTAGATAGTCCTTCTTCTACCTCAGACCGAATTAGGTAACTTTGAAGGGCAAAATTTATATAACTGTCATCAGACCTGTCTTAATGTATGGATCTGAATGTTGGGGAACAAAGGTGACGGAGTTGTGAGCGTCTGTGGTCCAGTTGGTCGGATACTTGACTTGAAACCGAAAGGTCCCGGGTTCGGGTCCGGCTACTGGACGTGTACCAATGGGACTCTTTTTCAGAGCCTATGTACGCAACGCACGCTCGTACGGTGAAGGACAACATCGTGATGAAACCCGCACACCACAAGGTGTGTGAACCCTATAACGGGGATGGGCTCACCCCCTGTCACGTTGGGTTAAATACGCTCGGTGAACCGTGGGTACTTGCTTTAGCAAGTGCCTCGTGTTGCGCCGACCCCACCTAGTGTGGGATAAGGGCAGGAAAATGATGACTAAATTAGGTACCATTAACTAATAACTAAATAAATTAGAACCTTCTTGAAAATAATGTCAAATGATCTGTGATCACTGTGGAATGCGGTAGATTGTCACTACGCTATAGAACAAAGTTTCTCCGTAAAAGAAGTTATAGGTGGATAGGTGCTTAAGCAGATGGTTTTATTAGGAACGACCTTGTGATGGCAAAGTTTTCCCTTTTTTGGGAATTACGGAAGTGAGCGTAGGTGCAACAAAGTGTCAGGGAAAGTTGCCTATTATATGGTTCACCAAGCTACATCATGCCATTTTATAAAGACTTATTTAGTTTGCAATTACCTACTAATTGTAACTAATTAAGTTATGATCAGGCAGGTATCTAGTGACTGTGTTAGGTTAGGTAAGTAAGTAGGTGCCTAGTTACTTATTGCTAATGCATAAGGTACCTAACTAACATAGCCACATCCATTGCCGCGTGTTGATCGACTTTGACCCTGCGCCCGCGCCGGCTGCGTACCTACCTAATCCTTGAATCAACAACGTGTCTAGACTGCCTTATATACAAGATCGCAGACCTTACACAGCTAACTATGAACTAATTGAGGTATTTTGATCTTAAACCAGTTACCTACACACCCAGCCAAGTTCATAAATTGTTGAACAAACGTTAATATTTATGAAAGTTTGAAAATAACGACACAGAAATTAAATTGTAGAAATAGGGGACCAAATGAAACTGGATTACAACTAATAATTCGTACATACTTAAAAATACACATGAGCTTGACTGTACAATCTTATATTATTGACCGTGAAAAGGATCCGTTTATATTCGCTTTGCGTACGATCGATCTTCAACAACAAAGGTAATTTTGTTGGACTTCACCTGGGAATTGCCTACTTATCGACATACCTATAGGTTTAATCACACCGAAGGTAATAAAATCTGCTTAATCATAACTGTTTAAGTAGGTAGGTAGGTACTAGGTATCTTTTTTATGTCGGTAGCCCAACAGTCTATTTTAATTTGACTTTTAGATTTAGCTACCTATCTAACTATAGGGGGAAAAGTAGTTAGATGTCAAATAGAAATTTCCTATTAATCACTATGTCGCTCTGTCCGTTGTTACTGTTTTTCTTAGAATTAATGACACATGAGAGAGATAGCTTATAAACCTATTTACCGGAAGTTTGGCACAAATCCTCTTTGGAATTTTATACTATTGTGATTTTTTGCGATAGGTATGTAGGTTAGGTATAGGGACTTACCTATGTATCGATAAGGGGAATTGGGGTGGTGATATCGAATGAAACAAACAAGTATTCAATGTTAACGAATTGTGGTCGCCCATGAATCCAGGACTCAGTGACAACCACAGCCTGTGTAAACTACCTGTCTACTTAATCTTAAGATAAAAATACAGGTAATACGAACCAAAGGCCAGTCATCTCCGGTGGCAATGGAAGCGTGCGCCGGCGACACCTCACAACCTACGTTCAACCGATAGTATGCACCTACTGGCCGGTTAGACGTGAGCATCGAGAAGCCGCGGGTAGGTAGAACCTTGCACTCAATACCGAGCTATAATAGAGCTTACACTTTCATCTCAGTTACAACGGATTGTGACGTCAGGGCGCCACGCACTGCCTCAAAAATTTCATGTCTTACGAAAGGGGGTCAGTAGTGCGTTGTCGATAATAATAGAGGTAAATGACCTTCACAGACCTTGACTGCCAGTCACTCAACCTTGGTGCCCTATGTATGTTACAAAATGAAGTAAGTCCGTATATAATAACCGTTATTATTTATAAGTAAAAGCTGTGTATGGTCTTAGGTTCCAAAAAAAATAAAAATGGTTTCATTATAAAGGTAAGCGTTTCAGTTACCTACTCTATGACTACGCTTTATCAAAGAATCACATCGTAATGAACGTCTACCCATATAACCTAGCTATCTAGTAAAAATAAAATGTATCGACCACAGCCGTCCCTGATCCTTGTTCAAACAGGAGGCAGGAAAAGAACCCAATAAAATGTCTCCTACAAGGTTACCCTTCTGAGAAATACTTAAATGAGGACCAGCTATATTAACACAGCTGTAACGGAAAAGCCCGGTGACACATACATGGCTGATCACGGCTCTTTTGGTTTGGTCCACACTTTTTATCAGGTAGATTCAGGGATGTAAAGAATTCAATTGTGCACACTCGACCTTTAATAGGGTTGGACAATCCTACAATCAATAACAGAAGTGGTTGTTGCCCTGCATTTAGACGGCCGTTACGTGCTGGTCGCTTTTTGAACGATTCCGTTCTTCGGGTGGGTCCTACCTACCCATACATACGTACGTACAGAAAGAAGTCATGTTGATAATGCCAACGCGAAGATCAGACCATTTTAAATCGATCCTGAGCGTATTTACATAAATTCACTCTCGATCGGTGATGGATGCGTGCTTTATTTTCTGTTGGTTTACGCCCTAATTAAAGGTTGTTAAGTCAAGTTTGAGGACTTCGGATTGCTTGAAAATAAGAATTTAGTTTTAACCCTTTACCAGGCAGAGGGAATAAAAATCCCACTTAATTTTGAACCTTACTCCGTTGAAATACAGTCTAAAATCAATCAATTGAAAAACAAACCTGCCTGTTGAAGGGTTAAGACTATCTGATAGATAGGTACCTGCTCTCTTTCCTCTGATCGGTCCACCGGTGGACCAGACAATGGATCACAACTAACACAATTACCCACTAGGTGTATGATACACCCCCACATGCCTTTCAGCTTGCTATTTAATGCACTGGTGGGAAAACTAGGCACAGTGGACAAAGACCTAAAGTTGATCTACATCGGCGACAGTTTTATCCACAAGATTGCAGTTAAACGAACTTTCACCACGTCCTGCTTGGAAAACACATGCCTGAACTTGACCCTGCCTGAAGACTGGAAGAGAATACGCGAGTGGAAAAAGTTGTCTTGGTTAACATGCGTGCCATTGGAGTCACAATAATGACACCAAGGATCCTGGGTCTAATCACGAAAATGGGCAATGCAACCGGGATACTCACTTGCCTGACTTCCTGCTTCCGCCATACCATTTGCGTTTAGTACGATAATAGTTAGCTACGTACGATTTCGTACGATAATAGTTGGCTACGTACGATTTCGTACGATAATAGTTGGCTATCTAGACGCATCCCAACGTTTTAAAAATAACACAATTATTTACTAATTACTTATTTGATTTATTTTTGCCTAATTTCTATTTTAATAAGAAATATTTTGTTGTGCACATACAATGTATAGGTACGTATAGGTATATAAAAGTGCACAAAAAAGGTGGGACTCTTGTTCCTACTGTTAACATAACCTCCTAAATAAGTAATAGTGCGTGTGATGTATTAAAATACAACTTGTATATCTTAAATATCTAAAACATCAAAGGTCCTACTAATAAACGCGGTATAACTATTCCCCAGGTACACCAAGCTCTACTCAACTTGTCAGTTGTATGACAAATACGAAATAACCAGTTTGAAGAGAACTGTAATAACATAGGTTTAAGTTATACCGTGTTTATTAGTGAGAGGTGTATATCTGGAAGATAAAAAAATGTGGGAACATTCAGAAATAAAGGTACTCATGAAAACGAAATTAAGTAGTACCTAGTATTTCAGGGCGAGCATACTATATATGTAAGTAAATCTAAAATCTCTTACAAAGGGATGAAATTCATATGTTAGACTTCACTGCTAAGTGTTAATAGCGCTCAACTCATTCAGTTTTTGTATCATATTTTCTTTTTACTTTATTTAAAGTCTAAGAAAAATGTAAATTAGACCACATAAGACCATGTAGGTTTCGCCATTTTGTATATAGTGCAACATTACATACTTAATATGTTTTATAACAACTATTTTAGTTGATGGTTCATTGAACATTCCTTAAGTTTATTCCATACTTAATCATCATTAATTTAGTTTAGTATCCTAATAATTATTAAAATCATGAAGTTTTACTTCACAAATGCTTCGAATTAACTATGTTTAATTATCGGTACATTCTTCTAATTATGTAGCTGCTCATATAAAAATCATATTGGTTTGAAATCATTGTTTTACACGGAAATACTTATACTATATTTAAAAATATTTTGAACTATAACTTAAAATGCACAAATGTTTGCAAATGAGGATTTCGAATGTAAAACAATTTATACAAATATAAAATGAAAACATAAACAAGCCAAATATACAGATTTGTTACAATAACACTACTTATAATGTCTAAGTTATTAAGTAAACATTTAAAGAATTAAACAAAAATGTTTCTATTACAAAACTGAAATCATATTTAAATTTATGTACCTAGGTAATCCAGTTTTCTATATTAAAAGTTAAACATAAACATTGGTTCTGTTAAGAACAGTGGAAACACTTAAAAACAATACCACAATATAATTATGAAGTTGTAAAAAGGATGTGTGGACCAAACTATTTTTTTTTAATAATTAATCTCAGTAGGTAGGTAGCCTTTTGATTTGAGTTGTTAAACAAAATTAAATTTTAATTATGTTTTAACTTTTTGCCTTTGAGAAATCTTAGTAAGTAGATGATAAAATATGATAGAGCCTATGAAAGATATAAAATTATTACTGACACACTTTAAAATGTTTTTTTTTTGTAAGTAAGTCTATCTTAGCCTAAAGGTTATAAATGCTGTGAACTACTCATTCTATTGAATAATTACCATTATAACAATGTAGAAAAATGTTGGTATTAGTCTAAAACTTTTGTATAAAATGTAGGCCCATAAATGCTAAATAGTCACTGTCTTTTGTTGAATTCAGTCTTTTCACAATACTTTCACCAATTATTTAATTTACATCTTCAAATAAAGAATTGGCTCAATGAGGATCATAAATCCACAATTTTCAAACATTTTATAATTGTCACATTTTAGTAGAAGCCTCCAGTGAACGCAGTAGTGGCGCTCGGGCCATATACTAGAAACGGTCTTTGGATGCGTGCAGGTCCGGGTTGGTGAGGTATTGCAGCTCCTGCAGCTCTTGGAATTTCTCATGATCTCTAATATGAGCATAGTTGGCAGACAGACACATCAAGTAATGCACCAAGCTCAGGATTACCAATAGACATGAGACCATGGCTAGTATAAACATAAACTCAGCTTTTTCCACATAATCCTTGCAGAACAATTTCACCCTGTTGGGTTCGCATATTTTCATATCTTCTTGTTTGACAACAGATGGAAACATGAAGTCAAATTGGGTAAAATCAATGCATGTGAAGTGCTCTGTGTTCATTGGTTTCGAGCAGAGTTTCCAGAATATTGTAAACAAGAATGTTGTTATTACTAAGAAGCCCAATATTACAATCCATACAAATGTAAGTGTGTATGTTATTGTCATAAAGATGGCACATGATATCCGACCGCCGACTCGGGCTCTCCAGGCTCTGTATACTCTTTGTCTGGTGGCACCTGTTGTCAAACAGCCGAGGCACAGCAACATGAAACCTAATGCCGCCATACAAGCACTACCAATTATGAAAATCATTTGCACTGCCTCAATCCAAATGAGACGAAAGCGAAATACTTCTTCAAACATTTTAATTGAAACTGTAGAACCCCGATACATAGTCCCACAGAAAACCCCCACGCCCAAACAACACATAATGGTTGCGATGACTGTTGCATGGGGAACTCTGGTGAGACAGGAACGACAGGCCTCGCCCATTTTTACTATATTCACTTTACACTGTAAACAAATGCAGTTTGAATCACCAGATTACTTCAACTCTTACAGAAAAATACTGCTAACGAATAAAAAAAGGAAAGTATATCGACGTCCTGTATTTCAATAGAAACTCAGTAATTTTTGACACTGATGACAGTTCCTTTCCTGCTATCTTATTTTTTTCTGTGTGTTGGTGGTGTGGATTATTTTTGTACTTGGCGTTGTTGTGTCTTCAATGTTTGGAAATACAGGCTAATTCAATAGAAAAAGACTTTGCTTCGAACATTATAATTTCCATATTATAATATAGGTAATAAATAGAAAATAAGATCTACGTGTGTACTTAAATTTTTGTTTCCGCTAGTAAGGAACAAAAATATTAATGATCGATGCTGCTTTCGAAAAGAAAAAGTCAACCACCATGACATTTTTTTTGATACATTGACAATATTGACATTTATTTGTTGGCACTCGGCGAATTTCATCACACA
>SJJU01017550.1:0-10072 GCA_012932125.1 Conopomorpha cramerella
AAAAAAATCGATTATTTTCCTTTGATTTTTTCATAACCCCATCTCTAGTTACTTCAAAACCAAAACGTCTCCCGCACCATCCTACGTATAGCATAGTATTACTACTCGGCAATAGATGTCAGTAAGAGTCGTATTAACAATTTGAGCAATTTTTCGTGCCCGAAAACACGGTTGGAAAGTTGTTTTCTAAAAATTAAACCAGTAAGAAATATATTTATTTTATTTGTTGATGTGTCTGATGTGTCTGTAATACGGGTTTTATAGAATTTAAGGTAGATAATTATTATTGTATAGAATGTTTTAACAGTTTATTGTATTTGTAGAAAAATAAAGATGTTGGAGTCCGTTCGTATTAGTTAGGGAATTGGGGGTGCCCAGTATAGCCGCTTATAGATAGGTAGGGTGGGGGTGTGCGGGGCTTACCAAAGGGGGAGTAGGGATAGGTCTCGCGGCACTACCACCGCGCAAAAGCGGCTATGAGTGAGCGGGACGCGTTGACAGGTCAGAGGGAGATAGTATAGATTAGGGCCGTGTGCACTCACGTTAGACCCTAACTGAGTGTTCACGGCCAACGGCGCCCTCTGATTGGTCGAACGCGCTCCGCGCGCTCTCGGTCTGTCTATATATGCGAGACAGCGCAAATCATATATAGATAGGACCGAACTGGGCACAAATCGTAGCGGCAAATACGGACGGGCCCCCAGCAATAGAAGACTGCATCTGGACGTTCTCTTCGATCCTACAGGAGCGACCCGACCCCTTGTGCGGTTCGACAACCCCGCACATTTTGGTGCATCGGCCGGGAAGAACACAGAAAAAAGGAAGAAAAGAAAAAAAATCAAGATGCCGTTAGCCAGATCGACAACAAGCGAACGAGCCCGTCGCGCCGCTACCCGGGCCGGGAGACCCGTCGCGGAAGGTGAGAGCAGCGCTCCTTCGTCCAGTGGTGCTGCTACATCCTCCGAGCAGACGGGAACATCGGGGACGTCCGGGACAACAACCTCGGCCCGTACTACAGACACGTTCCAACAAACAGAAACTACAGAACAGACAGTGGGAATCACAGATAGCGGATCAACCCTTACAGTTAGGGAGGCACAAGCGCCCCCTAAGAAAGCGATTGAAACAGATAATCGCAGCACAGCATCCCTGAACAGAAAAATGAAAATTAAACAAGAAATTATAGAACTCAAACTGAAGTTGGCCGAGTTACGTTTAGCCGCCATGGAGGAACAGGAAGATAGTGAAGATAGCGTGATGGGGGATGAACAGGAAGATCGAGTGAGCCGTTGGTTGCGGACGTCAACAGGAATGGAACCACCAATGCAGATCCGGGATGCGGTACAGACAGAACAGGAAGCCGCCCCGGCGCCCGCAAATAGACAGAAACAGATAGAAGACGTCGCTGCCACCGGACATAGACCTACCCCTACACATCAAGCCACCCCTGTGCCTCAAGCTAACGCTAGCTCGGACTAGACTAGAAAAATTTACAGAAGCAATAGTGAAAGTTATAAAGACAGTGCAAGTGCCGCATCGATACGCGAGTGCCGAATTACCTGTGTACAGTGGCGCATACCAAGAGTGGTTAACTTTCAAGTCGGCTTTCATAGAAACAGCACCGTGTTACTGTGAAACAGAGAACCTGTCCCGACTTCGGCGTGCACTTAAAGGAAGAGCAAGAGAAACAGTGGAAAGTTTATTGTTCACCGGCTGCGATCCCGCTGTGTTGTGAATTCGTTGGAGATGCGATTCGGCCGCCCAGATACGATCGCAACGGCGGACCTTGAGCGACTGCGAGCCCTACCCCGACCGACTGACTCACCCCGGGAATTGTGTATCTTCGCCAGCAAGATAAACAACATAGTGACTACGTTGCAAGCTCTTCACCGAACCAACTATGTGTACAACCCCGAAGCAATGAAGATTACAGTTGAAAAGTTATCGCCGGCGCTGCGCTACAGATTCTTCGAATACGCAGCGACACAAGACAGTGAAGAGGCCGATTTGCTGAAACTTTCAAGATTCCTAGACAGAGAAGCCAGCTATGCGGGACCTTACGCGCAACCAGAGAACATTAGTGCACGTTATGAAGACTCAAGCCGGCCAACGCGTTACAACAGAAGTTACCACGTTACTGAGAAAACACAGACAGAAAACAAATGCGTGATATGCAAACAACATAACCACAGCCCGGCCGACTGCGAACACTTCAAGAATGCAGACCCGAACGATCGATGGAAGAAGGCGAAGCAATTGAACTTGTGTTTCCGGTGTCTACGACTTCGAACTTTCAAGCACCGCTGCCCGTTCAAGCTTTGCGACACAGATGGCTGCACCCGATCTCACCACCCGCTGCTGCACTTTAACAGAAACCAAGAACAAGTGAACTCAGCCTGGACTCAAGCACCATGTACTCACACCTACTTGAAGATAGTTACTGTTACACTGTCTGGACCGGCGGGAGCGATTGAAACTTACGCATTGTTGGACGACGGCTCTACAGTCACGCTCATCGACGCCGAGACAGCAGACAGAGTGGGAGCAAGCGGACCTCCGGACCCACTGAACATAGCCGCAATAGCAAACGCCAAGATCCAAGCTGAAGAATCAAGACGTGTGACTCTGACACTTAGAGCCAACGGAACCGATCACGAAGTGCAAGCCCGAACAGTTCGAGGGCTACAGCTTTCATCGCAACGAGTTTCAAAAGAAGTCCTGCAGTACCCGCACCTGAGAGACCTAGACAACATCACATATGATCGAGCAGTCCCCAAGATACTAATTGGACAGGACAACTGGCACCTGCTCCTGTCCACACAAACGAGAAGAGGGAAGCGCTGCGAACCGGTGGCGTCACTCACCACACTGGGTTGGGTGCTACACGGAGCCGTCACAAGAACAGTTGGAAAACAAACAGCACGAGTCGACCACGTAACAGAAGAAAACATAGATGAACAGCTACGCCAATACTTCGCGCTGGAGTCACTGGCGATTCAACCCAAGCGTCCACAATCGGATCCTGAACAGAGGGCGCTGAAGATTTTGACAGAAAATACAGAGAAGACAGAAACAGGCCACTATCAAACGGCACTCTTGTGGGCTACAGAAGACAGCACAATGCCTACAAACTACGACATAGCGAAGAAACGACTGGAATTAATAGAAAAGAAAATAGACAGAAACCCAGAAGTAAAACAGAAATACAATGCAAAGATGGAAGCGCTTATACAGAAGAAATATTCCGAGCCGGCACCGCTGGCAAACGATGAAAACAATAGAAGAAGATGGTACCTGCCTCACTTTGGAGTGGTGAATCCAATGAAGCCTGAGAAGCTACGAATAGTTCACGATGCCGCTGCCAAGACCAAGGGGGTCTCCCTCAACGACCGCCTCCTCACCGGGCCAGACCTGATCAACTGCCTGGCGTGCTGATGCGATTCCGACAGCACCGGTACGGCGTGACTGGTCACATCAGCGAGATGTTTATGCAGATCAAGATCAAGCCTGAAGACAGAGATTCTCTGAGATACCTGTGGAGAGGCGACCGCCGAGATGGGGAACCTACAGAATACAGAATGACGTCACTTATATTCGGCGCCAGCTGCTCACCATCGACCGCAATCTTCGTCAAGAACCTGAACGCTGAGAAACATAGAGAACAGTCACCGAGGGCGGTGTCAGCGATCATTGACAATCACTATGTCGATGACTACTTGGACAGTTTTGAAACCGAAGACGAGGCCCTCAGGACAGCTACCAGGGTGCGGGAGATACACAGCGAGGCCCAGTTCAAGATGACCCAGTGGACTTCAAACTCGCCGATCGTGACACAGGCAATGTGCGAAGAACAGACAGCTTCGCCAGCACCTTCAGTCCGGCTGACTGACAACAAACAGACAGAACGGGTGCTGGGAATCATCTGGAGAACCAACAGCGATGAGCTAGCATTCAATTTGGACCTGGCTCGGCTGCCTTCATCCATACTCGACCAAGCAGTGACGCCTACGAAGAGACAAGTCTTACAGATCATGATGTCACTCTACGACCCGCTCGGCCTGGCAATCACTATCAAGGCGAAATAGATAATGCAAGAAGCATGGAGAAAAGGCACTGGCTGGGATGAGAAAATAGACGATGTTTTGAAAACAGAATGGGAAACATGGCTGACTCACCTGAAGAATCTTTTTATTTTTATTTTATTTTATTTGGCACACAAAACAGAATACAATTCATACTTCATACTAGTATACAATTTAGACATAATATAACTATAAACTAAATCGCATTCCAAAACATGTGTACACAGATACGAAAAAAAAAATCTGAATGCGCGAAAATTAGAGGCTAATGTAAATTAATATAGGTACTTATATCTATGTTAGTAACTAGAACTAGTGTTAGTAGACCAATAAGTAATTTATTTCTCTAAATCTTATTCATATTACATAATTGTTCAAACATTTTTTAAATAAGGCTGGGTTTGAATTAAATATGTCAATATCATGATGTACTGCAACCAATTCGTTATAATCCCTACACATTCGCACAAGGGGATTGTAGTATGATGTATTATTGACATGGACGCCTATGAAAAATGGTGGGTAAGTTCTCCTACAGCTTCTGTGAAAACTAATTATTGTAATTTGGGACAGTAAATAGGAAGATTCAATTCTAAAATGGAGTATCTTGTGCAGATAAACGAGGTCGAAACGTTTTCGACGGGTGTCCAGTCGACACACCTTGAAATAAGTCAGCCTCTCCTCATAACCCGACAAGTTTCTACCCTGATTACAGCGGTACGCCAGAATTCTTAGACATCTCCTTTGTAATCTTTCGATGCTATTGCTGTGAACAGCATAATTTGGAGACCACACTGGACCACCGTACTCTAAAACACTTCTGACTAAAGTGTTAAAAAGGTAAAGTAAGCAGCTTGGTCTTCTAAAGCATTTGGTGGATCGAATGATAAATCCAAGTAATTGATTGGCTTTGGTGGTGATATGCTGATAGTGCGATCTAAAAGAAAGCTGCTCATCAAAATAGACACCAAGATCCCTTACAACTGCTTTGCGCTGCAAAGTATGTCCAGTTAATTTATAGTCATATAGGATCTTCGTGTGCTTTCGTGAAAAAGATATGACACAGCATTTGTTTACCGCCAAGTACATGATATTATCTTTACACCAATGCTCAAGCTGTTCTAAATCCTTTTGTAAGGTTATACAATCCATAATATTGTCAACTTTTTTATATAGTTTTAAGTCATCGGCGTATAATAAGCAAGGGCTCGTCATTTTGACTATCAAGTCATTTATGAATAATATAAATAAAAGAGGACCCAAATGCGATCCCTGAGGGACGCCAGAGGTAACGTAAACAGAAGATGACTTATATCCTTTAACAGCAACAAGCTGACTCCTATTTTGCAGGTAAGAAGTCAACCATCGCAGTAAGTCACCACGGATACCGTAGGCAAACAACTTTTGGATTAGCAATGAGTGACATACCCTGTCGAAAGCTTTACTGAAGTCTGTATATATGCTGTCCACCTGTCCACACCCAGCAAAACTCTTGCACAAATAATCTTTGTATTCCAAAAGATTACTAAGCGTGGATTTACCTTTGACAAAGCCATGCTGTTTATCAGAAATCTGCGGTTTGATGTGGCAATAGAGAAACGCATAAGTTACAGATTCGAAAAGCTTTGCTAAGGTGGAAAGGATGCTCACAGGTCGGTAATTCTCACAATCGCTCTTATCACCTGATTTGTGGATAGGTATTATGTGTGCTCTCTTCCAAACATCTGGGAAAACACCAGAACGTAGGGATTTGTTAAAAATAAGGGTAAGTGGCGTACAAAGTTCGTTGGCACAGATCTTCAGGAATGACGGTGGAATACCGTCAGGACCTGGTCCTTTTCTAGTATCCAGCTGCTTTAGTTTACCCAATACAATGTCATCATTTATGATAATATCAATCAATGTACCTCCGTTAACTTCCAACCTGCAAGTAGTGTTCGAGACATCCGGCACAAATACTGAACTGAAATATGAGGAAAATGTCTCACAGATATCCTGGCCATTAGTTGCAGTACTGTTACCATACCGAATTGTCTGAGGAATGGAAGCATGACCTTTTTTGCTATGCACAAAGCGCCAAAAAGACTTAAGATCTTTATCCTCAAGAGAATCCTCAACAGATTTTAAGAACGTATCATAACAAAATTTAGTTAGGCTTTTACATCTCGCACGCAATAAGGAAAATGTGTCATAATCTCGGGGGTTATTATATTTTTTGTATAACCTGTGATACCTATTCTTTTCTGTAAGACAACGTTTAAGAGCTGGACTGTACCATACGGGATATTTGTGTGCGTCATTTTTAGTCTTAGGCACGCGCTTCTCAATAATATCAAAGACTTCTTCATAAAATATGCTTACACTGTAGTCTACGTCACCTGACTGAAGCACAGCAGCCCAGTCGATACTGTTGAGGTCGGACTTAATAGCGTTGTAATCGGCTTTATTAAAATTGTACTTCTTTGACTTGTTGGGTTTTAACGTTTTAGGGATACAAACTTCTGACACCTCGACAATAACAGCAGGATGGTGAATGTCAAGACGAGATAGAGGCAGGGATCCGTAAACACTGATGCTAGAAAACGTAGCAAACACCAAATCTAAAAAATGATTACTATTATTTGGTAAATTATGGAACTGGAATAGACTACAAATTGATGCGTTTTCTAATAGTAATTTGGCTTTCCAGTCATCGGCTGAGTTAGGTTCGAGGTATGTGTAGCCTGATATATGTGACCAGGTCACGGAAGGGGTATTGAAGTCGCCCAGTAATATAAATTGGTCGTTTTGGTTAGAGTTCAAGATGATCTTGCATACATTGGTATAAAATTCCTCATAACCTGCCTTTGGCAAATCAGGTGGTAAATAGCATAGGCACATGTGAAGCACTGACACAGAAGAACTCTGGGGTAGGAATGTTAACCAAATGTCCTCTACACTGCTTTCCCATGTTGTTTGACGGATCACATTTAATTCTTTTTTCACAGCGATGAGAATCCCCCCTCCGTCCTTTTTAAAGTTCCTTATGGAAGTATCAGTGCGATCCCTTCGATAAGTAAAGTAGCGATCATCAATAACCTCGGCGTCAAAAACACTCTCATTTAAATTAGTTTCTGTTAAACATATTATATCGTGATTGCAATTTAAAGTGTTGAGATAGAAATCAGTTAATTTAGAGCGTATTCTATTGACATTTTGATAAAATATTTGTGCCATATGTTGTTAAGTTAGTATAATACCTAATAGTTAAGTAAATAAATATCAGTAGAAATAGATTTTAATTGTTAATTGTATGGTTACTGGCACTTGGCGGCTGAAGAATTAATATTAATATTGTTGAGTGTATCTAAATCCTTAACTAAAAAGGCTCTGCTCCTTTCGTTTTTGCGAATATAAACTTTTCCGTAACGAACCCACACGTATGAAAAATTATTTTCTTTAGCAGCTTTTCTGGCGGCCGCGTGCAGTTGCTTGCATTCAGGTGTCAGATGTTCGGTGACGTATACACTGCGACGCTCTCCTGGGTAGCCAATGTGCGAGGTACAGAGCTTGTCGTTCGAATGGGCTTTATTAAATCGGTGAATTGCCGACAAAACAGTATCCCTTATGCGAGGTGTAGAGAAGGTAGCCACGATGTTTCGCGGTCGAGAGGTGGAGTTGTTTAGTTTCGACACCCGGCGAATAGAGCGCAAATCAGAGTCTTGTATAGGGGCTTCTATTACGCTGCACAGCTGCTTCAAAACTTTAACTAAGTTCTCACCCTTGCTTTCAGGTACCTCCTGAATTTCGATGTTGAGGTCGCGGGAAATTTTCTCAAGTGTGGCTACTTTCGACGCCAGTTTACTTACATTTGATTGTGAAAGTTCAAGTTCCTTTTCTAGGTAGGCGATGCGGCCACTGACATGTGCGAGGTTATCCTTTATGTCTTCTTGTTCCACGCTAAGGTGCTCAACTGTTTGTGAAAACTCGCGCTTCAGCTCGCTAATTGCGGTATTAATTTCAGTTTTAAATGTGGCTGTGATTTTATCAGTGATACTAGCCCGCAGTGAATCGAGCTTTCTGTCGAGTAACCCTTCCAGCTGATCGTAGGTAATTGGTAGTACTGCGTTTGCCTGAGCCTGTGAGTTGACTTCGTGGTATATCATTGAACTGTATTTAGGCGACACAGTGTTGGAGGTGTCCGGGTCCGGACTTAACAGGTGGCTTGTGTTGTTACCGCGGCAGGCTGTCTTATCCTCCTTTAGTTGTGTCTTCTTGTTCTTAGAAGTTCTACGACTCGTTACATTTTCGCAAGTGGGACAACGCCAGGATATCTTGAGCTCTCTGTTGTTAGCGTTAAAGTCGGCGCTCGAGACATTCATACATCGGTAGTGGTGAACTGTTCTGCACGCCGTACAAGTCAATTTTTCGTTCGAATTTGCAATCGATAATTTGCAAGTTACACAAAGCATTGCAAAATGACTCGTAATGCTACCGTAAATATAGCCGTAGTGGTGAATTTTGTCTTCGGAGTTGCACCGGGCGACTGTATATCTCGTGAGTCTTTGGATAGGTCGATGGTAAAAAGGTCTTAACCGCCGTGAAATCGGCGGCGCTTACGCGTTTCGTTTAAACGCTATCATTCACTTCGAAAAAATCACTGGAGGGTACTTAACAAGTGCACTGTGTTCTTTAAGGATTAAATAATGTACTTTAAATGACGAAATCACACTAGGTATTATAATATTAATGTAACTCACAATAGTAATTATACGTGAACTAAAATTCACAACGCTACTAGGCCGTTTAACACTATATTTTATTTAATTCGTCAGAGCAACTAACGACGCGCAATCTCTTTCCGTTTACTCTCGTTTTCGTTACGAGTTATCTTCATTCCAAATTTCAAGCGTACAATTTGAGCGGTTTAGATTTTTCATTCAAAAGGATTTTCACTATGATAGGTATTCTCGTTCCCGTGGCAATTTCGGGAATACCTACCATAGTGCACCCCTACGATATCGAAACTACGTCCTTTTCAAATTTTAAATGCCTTTGGCAACGTTTGGCCGTTTGGGCTATGCGTTAATATCAGTCAGTTTCTCCCTTTAAAAAAAATGATAATGTACGTCCCTGTACCTCCATAGATAGGTATGTACATAATAACAATCCACGCACAAAGACATCACAATACGATTCACGCATTTCAGTATTTTACTCGGTGTGTGTTGATTGTAAATACTAATTTAAGTTTTAATAAATAAATTTAAAAGGTTTTCTTTTTTAAAAATACGTTTCAGTCAAAAATGTTTTTGTCTCTAGCACACACGTGCACAAGCGCAGAATTTTTGCATGAAAAAGATGTGTCCGATTTCCATAAAGCTGTAAATTTCCTAAGAAACCCATACTAAAAAAATCAAGCCTCATACTCGCGGTATTTGTTTTTCTATACAAAAGTATTCCCGCTATTCCCGTTCCCATAAGAATTTTGGAAAATTCAGTCATGGCCTAACTTTGCATTCAGTAAGATATGTATGTTAAATTTCAAGCCTCTAACTTACGCCGTTTACATTTTTTCGTTCAATATTTATCCTGTCAACTCCCGTTCCCGTAGGAGTTTTTCGAAATACAGCCATAACTAAACTTTATATTTCCTAAGGCATGTGCATGTTAGATTTAAAACTTCAAATTTACGCGATTTCTCATATAAAAGTTTTCCGCCAACTCCCATTCCCGTGGGAATTTTGCAATATCGCTTTGCATGTAAGCTATACGTTCATTAAGATACCTGCATACCGAATTTCAATCATCTGTCTTACGCGGTTTTTTTTCATACAAAAGTTTTTTCCCGATAACTCCCGTTCCCACGGGAATTTTCCAATATTCTGGTGCACCTAAGCTTTAAGTGTACTAAGGCACCTGCATCCCAAATTTCAAGCGTCTACCTTGAGCGGTTTAGATTTTTCATACAAACGTTTTATCCCGTTAATTCCCGTTCCCGTGGTAATTTC
>SJJU01017551.1:0-11116 GCA_012932125.1 Conopomorpha cramerella
AGCCTAGAAACTATCTAGGAGGCAACATGAAGGTTTATCAAAAGATTCTGTACAGTTCGATAAATAAGAGCTGTAATTTGACTACACAGCATGTTTAAAATTCACTCCAATTTATTTTTTTATGCGTGTCACTAAGTAATACGGTTTAGTGAGACGCCTTGTTTGCCACGTTACGCTGACATCGGAAAATGAAAACAAAGTCAAAGTCAAAATTCTTTATTTCATCATTATAAGTGCTATAACATACAGATATACAGTAGCATAACACAAAGCTTGATGAACGTCATTTATTACTTTAAAACAAAAGTAATCGTCCCCGGTTCGAATTAATTTCTTTTACTGGCCAGCAGAACCGGGAAGAAACTGGCATCTTTTCAAATCGCCAAGGCTTACTGCTGAGTATACTTAACATAAAAAAAAACACTTCACGCCTTTAATCCCAAAGAGGGGTAGGCAGAGGCACTTACTAAAGCAAGTACCCACGGTTCACCGAGCGTATTTAACCCAACGTGACAAGGGGGTGAGCCCATCGCCGTTATAAGGTTCACACACCTTGTGGTGTGCAGGTTTCATCACGATGTTGTCCTTCACCGTACGAGCGTTGCGCTGCGTACATAGGCTCTGAAAAAGAGTCCCATTGGTACACGTCCAGTAGCCGGACTCGAACCCGGGACCTCCCGGTTAGTTACAAGTCAAGTGTCCGACCAACTGGACCACAGACGCTCTTAACATAAATATGACTTAATACTAATTTAACAAATACTTGATGGCCTGACCGGTGACATGCCTGATCGGTGAACAGCTCAAGGGCACTAAATGATATTAACATTAAATAAAATAAAAGAGTTCCTCTGTGGGTTATGTAAACACTCTGTATTTGTTAAAATTCAATAACAGATCTTCTAAATGAGTTAAGATGCCAGCTCTTAATAATTACCTCTACATCCCATTAAAGATTATGAACGTCTGTTTATTATGTTTTATTCCGGTCAAACATTTTTGAGGTGTATGGCAACTAATATAACGACACGGGTTTTTGAGATTCCTCTAGACATTGTAGAGAAAAAATAAACAACACAAATGCACAACTTAGTAGTAAAAATACAATTTACAGGATTCTTCAGCCAGCTTGCAACGCTCCTTCGGACTGTTTCTTTTGAACGCACAACTATTTTTTTTTGTTTGTACCCATCTCGTAAAAGTGTAAAAGCTCCGACTGAGGCACTTTTAAGACTGTCTTAAAGGTGAGCAGCCATACGTAGTTCTTCAGTGGGATTGGTGCCTGCCACTTTTTACGTACCAATTCAATATCAATAAATAAGTTATTTATGCATCAAGTAAGAATATGAGCATTTAAAAAAAGGTTGGTTATGTAAAAGCTACTTACTTGTCCACTGCTGGACATAGGCCTCTCCAATTGCACGCCACTGTGATCTGTTTTCGGCTTCTCGCTTCCAGCTTCTGCCAGCCATCTTGCGTATATCATCAGTCCACCTTGCCTGATGGCGTCCTACACTCCGTTTGCCGAGACGCGGTCTCCACTCGAGAACTAGTTTGCCCCAACGGTCAAAGGTACAATGTAGTTACGTAAAAAAATATAATAATGTTATGATTATGTCACAGTGTTGAACATTTTGCATATATGCACATGGCTACGTGGACCAATCGGTTTGCGTTTACTTTCGTGTATGTGAAATGAATTGCCGGAATCTGTGTTTCCTGCACAGTGTAGTATGTAGGTCTTCAAGTCACTGGTAATAGGTACCTAATGAACAAATGTGCTCCATCGACCACATCGCTCCTTAACATCAGACAGGATGGTGGTCAAAAGCTTATTCATTTTTTTTTAAATCTTATTTATTTTATAAGCCATACATCTTAAAATTAAGGCGGCTTAAATATAACATAAAACTATGTACCTTAACTTCTAGGACAACATGAGAAAAAACCTACAGAACTACAAACAAAATCACAGCTTAAAAAAAACAGGAATAGAACTTACTGAGTATTCTTATAATATTCCAGTCTAAGGTTCAGTGAGTGTATAAGATAACTAAGTAAACGATCACTGCTTATTCATTGTGTTAAAACAAATTCATTATTGATTGACAACTCTAAGGACCGTATTATAAAAAAAATATCAATGTCGCTTAAGCATAATTTGTCTCTTTTACATAAAAAAAAACGATTAGAGCGAGACAAACGTTACTTGGAAAAAATCTGTACGAAGTGCTCCAGGAGAGTTTTAGAATATTAAGAACTACAAGAATAGTAAGAGCAAAACGTGTTGTGGTATAGGCTAACCTTCTAATATTTTAACCTTTTCACCACCAACGTCTTATGAATCATGTCAGACACATTCGACAAGTGATTTTGAAGTTGTGATTTCTTTTGAGTATCAGAATTCTACTCTGTAAAATCGTGAAAACAAACTAATCTTCCGGCTGCTAAAAGGTTAATATTTATATGTCGTGACTTTCTGAACAATATGAGTAAACTTTATTTAGCCTCATCATCATCATGAGCCCATACTTGTCCACTGCTGGACATAGGCCTCTCCAATTGCACGCCATTGTGATCTGTTTTCGGCTTCTCGCATCCAGCTTCTGCCAGCCATCTTGCGTATATCATCAGTCCACCTTGCCTGAGGGCATATTTAAAATGAAACGTGGGAATTTTTATAAGCTTTATATTTCGCACATTTAACACAGTAAAAAAGTGCACAAAGCTCACTACATACAGTGGACGTCGAGCTTAATAAACTTTAAAACAGCCAAGCAACACCGCCGCGGCTACAGTACACTTTAACTTTAAATAAGAGTGTGGTTATTTCACTTAATGGTTACGGTTTAAAATTTGTTTATAAAACATAAAGTTAGCGAAAGTTTAATGAAATTATTACGGCCATTTTAGCTTTTTAGTGCTTCGTAAACTTTTTTTTGTGGTCATAAATATTTATGGTAATTTGTTTAATGTTTAAAAAGGCGGATTTGTATTTATCCAGTAGCTGCCATTAGGTGCTGGTCTGGCTTCAGATTGCGATTGACGGGCGTCAAGTGTTTGTACCACCGTAACTGATTTAAAAAAAAATACATTTCACGCCTTTTATCCCAAAGAGGGGGTAGGCAGAGGCACTTGCTAAAGCAAGTACCCACGGTTCACCAAGCGTATTTAACCCAACGTGACAGGGGGTGAGCCCATCGCCGTTACAAGGTTCACACACCTTGTGGTGTGCGGGTTTCATCACGATGTTGTCCTTCCACGTACGAGCGTTGCGTTGCGTACATAGGCTCTGAAAAAGAGTCCCATTGGTACACGTCCAGTAGCCGGACTCGAACCCGGGACCTCCCGGTTACAAGTCAAGTGTCCGACCAACTGGACCACAAACGCTCTTTTTAACTATTCACTAATTATTTCACACTTTTATTACGAGGTTAAAAAAAGTAAACCCATTTGAAAACGATGGGAACTGCCGTGGCACCTAAACACACAGTGTTATTTGCAAGTGCCTCCGTGCATACATATGCAGAGTTTAATCGTTAAGGGCATCTAGACGACTTTCCTCTTTGGATGTTATTTTAACAGTTTTATTTCTTCATGTTTGTGTGTATTTAAAAGAAACAAAAATGTATTTAAGTAAGTATATATTTCGTCGTCTGAAATCCATAACACAAGTGCTTTAGCTACTTAACGTGGGATGAAGGCAATGTGTTTGTGGTTGTAAAAAATATTGTAATTATTATGTGGTATTATAGGTGTTAGCTTAAAATTACGTAACCCTAACATGAGCCCTGCAATGGCACTGAAATCATAAATATATAACTATCTACTACATCGCACTAGCGTCGACATTTCCAAATTAAAAACAAATTAACGTAATTAAAAATATTTAGAAAAATAATTCCTACTTACTATCGAATACTTAGTTCTGAAAACTAAGTATTTGGTAACTTAGTTTTCAGAATAATCGCCAGGACACACTTAAGCACACAAGAAAATTCAAAACCCAAATATCAATCCCCTCAGCTCAGCTAAAGTAAAGTTTTAAAACTCTCTCGACTCCACAATCTGATCATTCCGACCCACAGCGGTCGAGGAAACATACCTCAATAGTACCTCAGCTACGGTGACGTTTGAGGAGACAACAGGCAGGCGGCGGCGGGCGCAGTCCTCGCCTCCGACTGTACGTGACTTCAGCTAACGACGCTGCTGGCGTCTGTCTGCTGACCCTCGGACTATTGGAGCTGGTAAACGTTTGGATGAGCTATGTTATAAAGGCCACCCAAATACAAATTTAATGATTTCTGGGATATATCCCAGAGATTTTATTATTATGCCTGATTAATACCCAAAAGTTACATACAATTAACAAGTACATTATCTTCATTCAATACCTTTCTATTCCGATAAAACCGTTTAACATAAAAAGTTTGCATGATTATATGATTCTCCCATCAGGAAGGATGTATCCACCCCAATGCCATACAGCCCTCTGCACGTTTTAACCTATTACCTTAACTTGGGTAGCTACCGCTAACTACGTAGGTACCTAATTACCTATTTTGTTTTTTAATCTGTCCTTCTAACGTCACACAATCTTGGACACAACTGTTCTGGACACGACTAATCATGCCCTCACCTAATACGCCATTTTGTAACAGCGTCCTTGTTGGATTTAAAATTTTGACAAAATGACAGTATTCTACTAATGTAGTCCTATCACTTAATACACATATTGAGGGGGTTGTGGAAAAATATGTACCTAGTCCGCCATTTTGGAAAGGCGGCATTTTGGATTTAAAATTTTGACATAATCATTGTATTTTACTAGTTTAGCCATAGAAATAGAATGTACAAGAAGAACTGTGCTCACTTGAAAACGTGACCAAAAATGGAATGCGTATGTGTGTGTGATTTTTTTATGTGTTAGTGAAGAATAGTGTTGCCTAGGTTGTTTGTTATACAAATATCGATACTTGATTCACGTATCAATGTAATACAATTTAAACATATTGTGCAAGCGGTGAAGGTGGCAGTAACAATAAAATCATAACTGATTATTTGCAAAATATTGAACTCTACCTACCTAACACGAATTCACATAACTCCAAAATAAGTTGAATAAAAACAAAGTTTACAAACTAAATAAATTTTAAAATTTTCTTACAATTGGTATGTATAATATTTAATTAGCATAGATAACCCAAAAATACCGCAGCGCGGCCTCGAATAGCATGTCACCACGATCTATAATTTATAGCATTTTGCGCTGCCATTTGAAAGCGATACTAGCGTTCAGGACGAACGTTCGTGTAGGACGCCCTCAGGCAAGATGATATTCGCAAGATGACTGGCAGAAGCTGGATGCGAGAAGCCGAAAAAAGATCACAGTGGCGTGCAATTGATTGAGTGATCTTTTCCTAGGAGAGGCCTATGTCCAGCGGTGGACAAGTATGGGCTGATGATGATGACTAGCGTTGTTGGGCTTCCTTCTTCGGATCATGTGACCAATCCATCGTTTGCGTTGTGCAATCTCCTGCCCATAAGAATTTGACAACACTGTGCCCATAGGTCCTCGTCGCGTATCGTGTTCGACCAGAACACGCGGAGGATATATCTCATTCAGGAACACTTGGAGCTGGTTCGTGAGACCTTTTGTCGACTCAATCCAGGTCTCACAGCCGAAGAATAGAATAGAAAAATAAATTCTACCTTTGTTAAAATACCTACGTTACTGTGGGGAATTATTTGACAGTCCAAAATATCCCACGTCGATAAAAGATTTAGATAAACAAAAGAGAAGTTGTCTGGCTTATTTTGATTGAACCGGGAAGCCCTTTATAATTTAGTTAGTAATGGTAGGCGAAAGCTTACAAACCGCAGAGCTATGCTGTTTAAAACAAAAATAATCACTGCTGGCTATTCTACGACCATCCAGTGGTACCAAAATCTAACTACAGCTCAATAATTCCCCACTATCCACTCTACGCTACTATTAGGGATCTACTTTCTAGTACATAACGAATAGTTAAGATACTTAACGCGAACAAATAATGTAGGTATCGAGTCTTTCATCAATAAACGGCGACTACTTCTTTGCAAAAAATATCTCTCTTCAAAATGCTTGCTGCATATGCATGAATTTTTCTTCAAAACCCGATCCAATTGGGTTACTATTTACAATTCTTGTCCATTTCGCTCTTATTTCCGAGTTCGTAGGTTAGTATCTTTAAGTAATTACATCGAAATTTAATTACATTAAGTTAAACTGGCACTTAGTCCAAACCTTCATAATGAAAACTGTATATGGCTGAAGGGCTATAAATTTCAAATATCGATACGAAAAATCAAGTGTTGTCAATCCCTAGCGTAAACAAACAAATTTACTTTTTACACAAAAGAACCGAAGTTTCGGTTCTTGGCTGGTGTATTCTATAAAATATATGAAATTTATTTAATGTTCTACAGGAATCAACGGCAATTATCCTATTATATATGAACATTCATACAACTTTTCGATAATGAAAAAATATTGTGTCTGTACATATTTACCTGTGAAACGTGTATTTATTTGGATTATTTCTTGATGTGACATCACAATCACTTACTGTGTACGACACCATAATTAAATATCAACACTGTGTAATTCTTCTATTATTTTAAAGGGTTTATTTCGTAAAAATACGCGCCCAAGAAAAAATGCGCAGGGTTCTATAGGGTTATATTTTCTCTGGCTGTCAAAAAAGTGGTCGCGATTTTAACTTTATGTTCCCTCTCTTTCTCTCTAGTGGAATTGATAGGTTAGTATGAAGTCTCTTTCCCACACTTTGTTCGTCTTTAAGCGTAGCGGCGGGATTCTGCGTCTATGAGTTTAGCCCTTTCGTTATGATATTGAGGTTGTGGAAAAATATTTAATCCGCCATTTTGTACCGGCGGCCATCTTAGATTTACAATGTTATTGATTTAATTATTGTGTATGTATTGTCATCGGAATTAAAGGCGTGTACCAAATTTCAGATCAATCTGACTACAGAAAGGTCAATTTCAAATTTTGACCCAATAAACAAATAAACACGTACGAGTCGAGCTAAATAAAACCGTTTAAAGAAGAATGTACATTCTTTTGGGATATTTTTTTGGGGAAGCCCCTTTTTAAGCAAGTTTGAAAGTCTTCTGCATGAAAACTGAAAAAGATTTTGCTTCCAAAAACCGCCTCCTGCTGTCTGTATGTTTAGATCTTTAAAACTACGCAACGGGTTTCGATGATGTTTTCCTAATAGTGAATGATTCTATAAAGTTTACAAGTCCCTGCTTTAGCGTTTTTATATGTATAATACAAACATTTAATAACAGATAAACAAGTATTTTGGCAAAACGTTTGCCTGGTCGGCTAGTATATGAATTAAAACAAAAATACCGCATCCATTTACTTCAGCCTCTCGTACAGAACTCTGCAAGATGTACCTACTACGGCTGAAGTGCTTCCGGATTCTAGAAGCTCTCCTTTCACGATTGTTAACAAAACAACACAACAGAATTATTGCAGATACTTCAAAATACCACAAAATAATATTTCTGAGGTATTTTTATACAGAAAATAAAACGCTTGAAATGGCGAGTCTACGAAGTTTCGTCGAGTTAGCAGGACCATAGAGAAACAAGTTAGACAGAAGAAAATTATGAACTTACAGTTAAGTATTTTATAATATATTGACAACAGAGGGCTATAATATCAGTAAATATTGGTTAAGCAACTATGCCACCATCGGAAGCAAGAGACACAATAGATTAAGATAAAGTAAATATAATTAAACATTAAACATAATAAAGTTTAGAACATTGTGCGTGTACATTTTGTCCTGTTGGATGTCCTAAACATATTTATAAATGATAAAAAATAATATTTAAAAAGTCCTAAAAATGTAAACCTCGTGAGGCAAAGTGGTAGAGGTATTACCCAGCTGTATCGCGATGCTAATGCGCTGTCCGAAGTAGTCCCTGCTTTAGCGTTTCCCAACACCTCAATGAGGCGACGCTGCAACGCTCTAAAGAAAATTCGGGTCTCTACCCCAAGGGGCTTTCAGTTCCAAAAGGTACGAAGTGGTAACCATGCACTTAAATATCTCGAGGGATCAAACATTCTGACGGTAACGAAAATTTCCCATTTTGCAGTAACGACGATTTGTACGAGTAAACAATTATTTTTTTCCATGAATAAAATAAAGCACACGATATGATTAAAATAACGTGTACAAATATAATCTGAATATAATATTCCAGCTCGGAATGTAAGAGGAATAATAATAGAAAATACGTACCGTTTTTTGAATATGTCTTCCTGGAATATGTGACCTATCAATAGAATATACGACGTAATAAATTATTTTCTTATTTATATTTTTTATTAACGAAGTGGCCAAAAATAGAAATGGAGTACGTATTATTTATTAATAATATTTGCATGCCTGAAAAGGCTATTCCAGTAGTGTACCCTATGTGTGTTTCCTACGGGCCAAAAACATGTCGACCACTAAAAAAAATCTTCGTTTCTGTTAATACAAAATCTCTATCAGCTATCGTGTTGGTTTATGAAGAGGTCGATTTTTTCTCACTAAGGGCCATTGACACCTGTTTACACGGAGTTAGTATTGTCTACAGAAATAACCCACATAGCACAGCACTCCAAGAAATAAGTGACGGAACCGATTACTCGTTGCAATTTTTTTTAACAAGCTGTGTCGCACGAAAAAAAGAAGTTATTTATTGCAGTATTCTGTTGTGACAGTTATCTTTTTACACAAGTGTATATAAATATATGCCAGAGTCACCATTTGAGCACAACATTGCTCGTGTTTGGCGACTCTACTCTTATTAGGTTAATTTAACAATAACTAACAGTGCAGTCTAACTACAATAATAAACCTAGAGTACAGTTAATATAATAATATTGAAATGATAACTAAGCGTGACATAACAACCAATAAGAATGCGTAATTGTTCTATGTCGTATCTTTATTGACGTGCGTGCGAGTGGCAGTGTATTCGCTTAAAAGTGTATTTCCGATTCATCTTTTTTGTCGTGGGAAAATCCGTAATCGATACCCCACCGCTAGCAGGGACAACGGCGGGGTTATGTGGGACTCGCAACCACTAAAACCCCACGGTGAACACTCAGCGATTCCGACAGTATAGTTATTTTTGTAAATCAGAAAATTATTGCAATTCCAACAGTACAGTTATTTTTCTAACTCATACAAATGTAGCGGTTCCAACCATACAGTTATATTTCTAACTCATAAAATTGTAGCGGTTCCAACCATACAGTTATTTTTTTAACTCATAAAATTGTAGCGGTTCCAACCACAGTTATTATTCTAACTCATAAAATTATAGCGATTCCAACAGTACAGTTATTTTTCGAACTCATAAAATTGTAGCGGTTCCAACCACAGTTATTATTCTAACTGAACTCGACCTAAACCGTTCTAATACATTCCGTTCAGCATACGTAACATCACTCAGCCTACTGTTTCCCTAAAACTTATTGCTCATCAATGTACAAACAAGCATATTTGTAAATGTCCTGAAATCAACCAAGTAGAGTCGATAAAATATTTAGGTATCATTTTAGATAAACATCTTGATTTTAAACTTCATATCGATTTGCTCACTTCAAGAGTTCGGAAACTAATTCATGTATTCAAATCCCTAAGGAATATAGCAAACCCGTCTACAATACGTTCAGTATACTATGCGTTAGGTCAATCGATTCTTTCCTATGCTGTTTCAGTTTGGGGAGGTGCCGCGAAAACAGTGTTGAAACCTCTTGAAGTTGCTCAGAGAGCTATACTTAAGATTGCTACAAACCGTCCAAGACTTATTCCGACCCGAGAACTATATTTTAATTGTCAGGTGCTAACAGTTAGACAACTATTTATCTTGCACACTATTCTATATCAGCACTCCATGACGCCGTACACTGAAATCACTAAACGGAGAAAGGATATAATTTGTACCATACCTAGAACCACCCTTACATTCATAAAACGTTTTAACTATTTCATTGGCCCATATCTTTATAATCAAATTAACAAAATTCATTACATACACAACTCTTCTTATTACGAATGTAAACTTACAACATCCAAATGGTTATTGGAGTTAAATTACAATGAAACAGAATCTATATTACCACTAACCCTATAAGAACACTATCTTTATTCAAAACACACTCATTACATCATACAATTACACACTATTGGAAAATCGTAACTAGACCTACTAGAGATACTTAATGTATATTTCCCAATGTTTTGTTCCTTTATCCTGCACCAGTTGAGACAGCATCGAGTGTTAAGTCGTTGCTTAATACAGGTCGCGAAATGCGGCCTAGTAAGTGACTAAATACAATATTATTAGCATGCCCTGTAATGTCTTTATGGAAATAGATATTATTATTATTAAAAAAAAATAACTCATAAAATTATAGCGATTCCAACAGTACAGTTATTTTTCTAACTCATAAAATTGTAGCGGTTCGAACCACAGTTATTATTCTAACTCATAAAATTGTAGCGATTCCAACAGTACAGTTATTTTTCTAACTCATAAAATTATAGCGGTTCCAACAGTACAGTTATTTTTGTAACTGAGTTATTTAAAACTTGTTCAAATGTATCGTGACTTATTCAACATTTACAATGAAATAAATGGTCACACTGACATTTATGGGTGGGTTCCATTTGTTCCATAGAACATGGCGTTCTTGAACAGCATGTGTTTGTTCGTCCTTTTCATCCTCTAGGCAAAAAAAGAGAGTGTGTTCTATGGAACAAATGGGTCCCACCTATATTTATTACAACAAAAATATCTCTGTCCAGGAAAAGAATACCCGGGTAATACCCGGTTTAAACTATTAACATAAAGAAGTATACCATTGAAATCGCTATCATTTGCTGAGTCAGAAAAAGTGTCACCTGTATAAATATATATATACACTTCACGCCTTTTAATCCCAAAGGCAGAGGCACTTGCTAAGGCAAATGCCCACGGTTCACCAAGCGTATTAACCCAACGTGACAGGGGGTGAGCCCATCGCCGTTATAGGGTTCACACA
>SJJU01017558.1:0-19685 GCA_012932125.1 Conopomorpha cramerella
CAGCCGTGCAAAATGGTATTAGCAAAACAGAAACAGGTAATGGACATCTTCATTGATATTACGAAACAATCTTTAAAAGAAGCTCTTTTTTTAAGCACGAAGCGAACTTTTGAAAAGTGTTCGCGACTACACAAGGAGTACGAAACTATTTCACTACAATTTTCTTGGTGCAGTTCAGTGTGAAGGCACTTCATATTTATTTTAGAAGTAAAATTCTTGCGGAAAAATGTAACAGAAGCTTTTAAGGGGCGAAATTTTTCCATCAAAGGGGCAGAGTTTTCAGAGACAAGTCTAAGGCGAGTGTCCAATTTTCCGACGAAGCTAAGCTCGGGAGTGGGTTAGCCACCGTTCCTGGGAATTGGGGACGAGTGGTAAAGCTCAGTATGGAGGGACTCTTATAACATTAACTTTCATAATATCTTAACATCAGGCAGGATGATGGTCAAACGTTTGTTCGTGGTGAATTAAAAATTGCTTTGCTTTGATAATATACTAGCTGGATCATTTTTTAATGAAACGCGCACAGACATTATAACTCAATATTGTTCACCGGGTGTATAGGCGCGAATATAATCAAAGACAAGCTCGACCTTACCTTTGTTATTTTGCTCGACGTTTCGACGCAGTTGCAGTGACATGTCACGATCACTGATCCGGCAAATATTGTTTTGCCTTATACATTTTTAGTGGAGTAAGTAATTTAGGGATACGAAAAATATATTTCTAGCCGAAATGCAATTTCGAAGGAGTTGGGCAACAAATATCGGGACACGAAACTATACCTATATATCCGCTCTTAGAACACCTGTTACAATGATGAATACACAATGTTATTCAAATTGATCGGAAACCCAATCACCGTAATTTCGCAAAAACTAAACTCAATTCAATATATTGCGGGTAAAATAAATTTCAATAAAATTGCGGGTTTGAATCTACCAGTTAACAAGATTTTTCAATTAATAAATATTTCCTTCGTCATCATTTCAATACTTCTATTCTAAATATACAGTAATCATTAATACGTACTTGTTTATGCTATTAAATTAACTGCGCCAATATTTGACAAATACCACATAATGCAAACCGCAGAATTTAGTGTGAATTTCTCTCACGTCATCTCACAACCCCGTGGGAGCAGGCAGTGGCAACAATTCATTGAACAGCCATCCACGGATTACCGAGAAGCTATCGAGGTCTCAAAGGAAATAAAACCTCTCTTCAGAGCAATGCCCTCGCTACCATATAACAACTGGATGACACGCATTTTTTTTATTTTATACTAACGAAATCAACCCCATATAGAAAAAAAAACCTGTGACATTAGGAACGGCGTATGCATTGGACTGTCATTACTTCTCGATCATGACGTTTTAAAGAAACCACTGTTAAACGACCCCTTTCTAAGGTCCAGGGGGACAAATTGTGGTCTACATTCGGAAGCGTCTGTCGTCCAGTTGGTCGGACACTTGACTTGTAACCGGAAGGTCCCGGGTTCGAGTCCGACTACTGGACGTGTACCAATGGGACTCTTTTTCAGAGCCTATGTACGCAACGCACCGCTCGTACGGTGAAGGACAACATCGTGATGAAACCCGCACACCACAAGGTGTGTGAACCCTGTAACGGCGATGGGCTCACCGCCCTGTCACGGGCTTTGGGGTTAAATACCTTGGTGAACACCGTGGGTACTTGCTTTAGCAAGTGCCTCTGCCTACCCCTCTTTGGGATTAAAGGCGTGAAGTGTATTTATTTTTATTTTTTATTCGGAAGACCCTTGCTAATCAGATGCTCACCAATGGGAATGATGAGTTCTCGTTGTTGAGATCTCATTCATTTTCGTAAGCTTCACGATTTTCTGTAACTAGATATCGAGAAAAATGTTGCGTTTGAAATTAACAACTTGCACATTAAGCAAATTCACAGCTGGTGCCTAAATGTAAAGTTACCTAAAATAATCAAATTTCAAATTTCAGTAGGTACAAGCCTACTTTCATCGATGAAAAACTTTATGTAGTTTTGCCCCGTCCATCGACTAAGTCTGGTTCGGAATTAAACGTAAGTAGTAATTGGAGAATTAAGTAATGACTCAAATTTCGTTGAAACACGAAAGAAAATACTCAAAACTTTGTTCGATAAAATGACAATTCAGTATTAATTATATTAATCCTACTTACACTTTTAACTGGCGATGGGCTCACCCCGTGTCACGTTGAGAACGCTTGGTGAACCGTGGGTATTTGCTTTAGCAAGTGCTTTTGCCTACCCCGCTTTGGGATTGAAAGGGGTGAAGTGTATTTTTTAACACTTTTCATCTGCAGCTAAATTCATACAAAATCACTGGCATTCAACATTGGGAGAGCAGGAATTGCGCAACTGACTTATAGTTTCGACTGTGATCCGTCCGTTGCGCTGTTATTTCGAGAGCGCTAGATGGGGTTTACTAGCTTTTCTCAGAGCCTATTTTTGTAGCGATTCGTTTCAATATTTTACGCTTCGATTTTACAAGTTCTATTGAATCTTGCATGCCCATTTTCATCCTCGATTTGATGTCTCAGTGTTAGCTGATAGAGAGTAAATAATATCAGACTTGATAATCTGTATGTAATAAGTTCCACTTTACTAAGGAATATTACACCGCAAGTCAGTATGAAAGAAAGAGACAACGGTTGGGGACATTAACGTTAAATTCATTTCTCTTTCAACTTTAACCCATGCAAGTTTGAAGCTCAATAACTCAGCATCTGTAAGTTTCCCACCTATGATCACTTTACAAAGCGTGATCCTCCCTTTGATATGTGGTATTTCGAAATGTCTACTGCGAATTCACATCCATTATACGCAAAAGTTGTTATTTGTTCACGCAAAAACTAACGAGCGGATTTTAATGACAATAATATGTGATATAGTATAGCTTATAAATCGGAATAATTTATCCGCAATTAACAACGAGCGGAAACATGCGGCTATCACCGTCGGCTTAGTCCCAAAAAATAAAACCTGAGAATACTAATTCTATTAATACTAAGCTGAATGCTTATCTTTGGTTAATCTTCGCGCTATAATACCCGTTTTAAACATTTAATATCATGTCAGTGCGCGTTTCCTGAAAAATGATTTAACTAATTCTATTAGTCTATCATCATCATCATCATCATCATGAAAAATGATTGAACTAATTCTATTAGTCTATATTTTCCCAGAATGCAGTAAACCCCCAACAAAACCAGGTATTGTCCCAGGCGTCTGGAGTTGTTTGACTTACACAACCGAGGCTTGCTCGCGCGAAAAGTGCGCCGCTTTCATGGGTTTTCCCAGGACGACTTTCAATTTAGAAAATCGGCATTCCTGAGTGGTTCACCTCATAATTTATACTGGGAAAAATGTTTGAGTATTGCTTCGAGACTTTGTTGGGTTATACCTACCTACTTACTCCTTTTTTTTTCATTTTCACGGTAATGTAACTGGCTGGTTTAGATACTTACTTATTCTGACAACGTGAAGATATTGTTATTAGAGAAAAAAATAAGCTCAAGGTCATTTGAAAAGACGGCCTGTTTCACCTTTTTGCTAGGGATGGATTGAAAAGGCGCTGCTAGATCTCAGTATGAAGGAGGTAGTCAGTTATATTGACGAACTTAAAATAATAACAAAAGGTAGAATAAAAATGTTAAATCAATAATCAATGGACAAAGTTTGCTACATCTTCATTCTTCGGTTAATAAAATTTGGTTTCGGCGAGTAAAATGTACCTTAACATTAGCTGTCAAAATATGCGTCAAGACATAATATGCCATCTCTTTCATTCGACGTTCACGTAAAAGTAGTAAACTGTATGATTCGAGTCGACGTGTCGAGTGACGACAAACTGTCTGATATTGAACAACATAGCCATCCTAGAATATGGCCGTAAAGTTGCTAGTTTATCTGTCTTCTATCGACAGCATTTTGGAGAGTGTGCTTTAGAGTTGCATAATTGAATACCCCCTCAAGCTTTTACCATCGTACAACCAGAAGAACGACGAAACATCCGTATTCTGCCCCGTACCATAAGGTCTTATAATATTAGTGGACGCCCCGCGATTTCATTTCGCGTAGTTCCAGTATTAATTTCTATTGAAAAACACTACCACCAAGTTTTAGAACATTTTGAATACAAATATTTAAAATCTAAAAGTTCCTAAATAATTAACTTTTGTAGTAACTAAGTGAGTGGCTGCTAGGTGTTGCAGACGTTGATCTGAGGAGGTGCCTGTCTGCATCCGCATCGAAATCCGTTGCGTAGTTTTAAAGATCTAAGCATACATAGGGACAGACAGCGGGAGGCGACTTTGTTTTATACAAGAAACCGTTCACAGTTATTTTACCTTGTGGCCAAAGTATATCATTGCAAGTACGCACCGCTTACTAAAGCTCAAACTACACTAAACCGATTCGCGGAAACACTGGATGTATTTGCTTGTTCTGTGAGTGAATTCACAAAGGTATCATTGGAAATAATAAATTATGATGGAATATAGATTACATTAATGATGGACCGTGTTATTTTTAGATTTCGTAAGGTTGTTTATTGTTATTTTTTTGGTTCTATTTGTAACTGTTTTTTTCTCGTTTTGTATATGCCTATATTTTAATATTGTTATTTACGGCACTTGTACTGTTAAATTTCACTATCGCATTAGAGTAAACTCTGTACGTAATGATAGTAGTAAGTTGGACAAATAAAATAAAATATTTTTTTTTTTTTGTGGCTGTTATGTTGGATGACGTCATTGCAAAGGTAAAATAACTGTGATATTTTCTACCTTCATGTTTACAATAGTAATAGGATATAACGACAAAGACACACGCCACGACTTTTAATCTCAAATTTACGGTTCATACTGGAAAAAGGTGTGAAATTATCTTAACACGTTTCGGAGAAACTCGGTATTTTCAAGAGAATTTAATTAGAAGTATAAAAAAAAACATATCAGGTGTGTCGTTAGAGAAATTAAAATATCAGTGTTCCTTTTCTGAATATGATGAGAATGGCAATATTTTATTCATGTTAAAGGGTTTTTTATTTTTTTTTTTTCATTATTAAAAATTGATTATTAACTAGTGGTCTCGACAGACGTTGTTCTAACTTAAGCTATTAATATGACTCTGGCCTGTGCCCAGCAGTGGATTCATTTTTTTCTTTCATAAGAACCTTCTCCTGTCATTAATAAGCACAACAAGGAAAGAATTAGCGACATCGGTCCACCCGTCCCGGAGTTATGCCGTGACAACGAAAAGTGGCTTTGATTTTTATATAATAGATTAAGTAAAAAACTTCAATACAGAGTGTAAAAGGACCCCGAGCAATGGTCTTAGAAACGTTGTTCGGCTCGTCAATATGAACAACTTTTACTATGGCGACAATGTACGGAATGAAAAAAAAATTTCAATCCCCGTACAAAATGTCCCGAGGCAACAAATTGTCTAGACCATTGCTCGGGGACCTGTTACACGATTGATATGATTTATTTATTTATTTGGCACACAAACAATAAAATACAATTTGTACCATATTCATCCGTAAGTATGACAAAAAGCAAACTCAAATATAAATTCCAAAATAATCCACTAAATGTTTCGTCAAAAACGTTATGCTTAGTGTACAAATCTTCCTACGGCAAAAGAAATGTTTAGCGGGACAGTAATTTATCATATCAGCAAATCATTGGGGAGGCCTCCGTTCAGCAGTGGACGTCATGTGGCTGATGATGATGCTGATAACAGCAATAGACGCAATGCAAATCTACTGCAATTTAAGCTGAGCTTGGAATATCTTCGGAATCAGGCAGGATGGTGGTCGCTTGTACAGTGAACAAGTTTAAAAAAAATGCGGCTGAAGGGTCTTTGTGATGGGGAAGAAAGTTCATAAACTAATGGCGCTTTGTACGCTTGACCCAAAACAGCACGATTAATCGAGTCAATGGCTTCCATGTGAAAACCACAAATTTCAATGTTTTTTCTGATTGAAATCGGTTTTTAGGGTTCCGTAGCCAAATGGCAAAAACGGAACCCTTATAGATTCGTCATGTCTGTCTGTCCGTCTGTCCGTCCGTCACAGCCAGTTTATTCCGAAACTAAAAGAGCTACCTATCAATAGGTATTTGAAAATGATGTTGAGGATTCTTATATATTTTTTTTCTAATCTGCATCGTTTGCGCTAAAGACTCTTCCAAAGTGGATCTAACCAGTAGTTCTGTTGTTAAACGTCAAAAATCAAATTACTTACTTAATTAATTATAAAGTAGATAACACGTCGACGAACTACAAAAACTTGTATATTACTATGTTATCTACCTGCTGCTAGTGCTGCTACGGAACCCTTCATTGGCGAGTCCGACTCGCTCTTGGCCGGTTTTTTTTTCTATAGAATGGATGTTCTTCAAAAACTGCTTTTCCATTTAGCAATACCGAATATGAATTTCTTCAAAAACTGCTATTATGCTGCTTTATTGCATTTCTTCAAAAACTGCTATACGGATTTCGATAATTCTTTACCATTTATATAAATCTAAGCTGGCGACGGGCTCACCCCCTGTCACGTTGGGTTAAATACGCTTGGTAAATCGTGGACATTTGCTTTAGCAAGTGCCTCTACCTGTCCCTCTGTGGGATTAAAAGGCGTGAAGTGTATTTATTATTATTTATTTATTAAAAATTTAAATTATGCGCGAGTAGCATAGGCTTATATTTTATCCCACGGAATCGAAAAAAAAAACAAAACTCACAATGTGCGGTACAACGAAAAAAATTATACCGTTACGCTGGGTATATCCGGATGAAATACAGATTATCTCTCTATAACTTTTTTTTCAAAATACGTTCAGTATTTCTGTCGTGGAGGAGACTATAGAAACTTACACATGCAACTTACATACTTTCTTTTTTTTAATATTAGTAGATTCTAGTAGTTACTATCTACTTACCTACGTACATTTATAATCTATACTAATATTATAAAGCTGATGAGTTTGTTTGTTTGAACGGGCTAATCTCAGGAACTACTGGTTCGAATTGAAAAAATATTTTTTTGTTGAATAGATCATTTATCGGGGAAGACTTTAGGCTATATGACATTACTAATATTATCCCCAAATTCCCACGGGTACGAAAAAATGCGTTTAACGCCGTGCAGTACAGCTAGTGAACTAATTATCAGTACTTTAATTATGCACGTTTTCGTAGCGGTTTCTCCGGTTCAAATTTTATGCTATTTCTCAAAATATTTAGTCTTACAATCTAATACAACTTTTGTTTTGTGTAAAAAATTTTTTCCTAATTTTTATTAATAAATTTAATAGTACCTACAAAAAAGAAACGGCCAATACAATCTAATTAAATAGGAAAAATACATCACTTTTATCCCATAGTCATGTATTTTAGAAAAAGACGTCATTATAAAAAATCCACGCAAATCACAACACAATACACCGAAATCACATGTAATTTCTAAATCTCCAAATCAATCGTAAATCACAAATTTTCTGTTAATTATTAGCATTCATTTTACGTAAAATTAATATACCTTCTATTAACTTGGTAACTATTAATTAAGATATTAAAATAAAGTACTTTTCCCCTTGAAAATGTATATTAGTCGACTACAAACACACGTGCTCTAATTAATATTACGTAAGTACACAGAAGGTACATTTTCTCACAACAGTATTTTTTTTTGTTGTTGTTTCGTGTCGAGTATTAGAAAATAATGAAGCCTTCACACACGCCTTTGGGTGATAACAGTGTCCGCACTGTATACAAAGAATATTCAATTAGATTTGCTTTTATAACAACAGGTTCTAGAAGGTTCGAGAGAAATGTGTAGTTGTTTATTCTGTAAGTCGCCGGTTCATTTAACCGGTGCAGTATAAAGCGAACATCCTTCTTCGTATTGTGCCGGCAAAATACAGTTTTGTTTTTTGTTTTTAAACGTGTACATTATGTAATAAATGGACATTTACTGAATCGTTCTTTATTTATTTTTAAGTACCGTTTCAGTACAATTACTTTTATTTAATCTACCTACCTAGTTTATGTAAATAAAATAATGTTTTGGAAAAATATTTCTGACAAGGTACACATTATTGTCTTTAAAAATCATGCAAAGGCAGTCATTGAATTTTTTTATTTTTTATTTAAGAAATTATAAAAACAATTCTATATTCAAATTACCTCATAGACAAGAATCGCGCGTGTTTCCAGCCAGCATTCTACTTGACGTCGAATGAAAAGTAAAATTAAAAAACAAAACAGTGGCACATGTATTTTCACCGGGTGAATGTTTACGTTACGATACGGTTGGGGCGCGAGGGCGGGCGGGCGTGAACAGGACACGCGCGCCTCGCAACGTCTGCCGAGCTACTGCCGACAGTCCGCCGGTGACGCCTCTACCACCTAGCTTGCCACCTTTTTTTTTCACCTGCACGTACTTAGGTAACTTTTTTTTCCAACGGACATCATTAAACAAAGATCGAAAATTTACCGTCCAAATGAGTTAGACGAAAGCTCATTCTGAGTTGTAATAAAGACTCTCTGTATACACTCACTTTCACTCCGTGTATTAATTGGATATCGACGTGTCGAGTGAAAAAGTTTTCAAGAGAGCTTTTAGGCTGATTTTCGTGAGAAAACTTTTCAATTGAGCATGAAAATTATGCAGCGAAAGCGAAAAACAATGATTGAACTTTGTAATATCTGAGAACAGCGGCGTCGAAGGGGCGACCTTCTGTTAGTGAAAATAAGTAAGTATCCAACTTTTGTTCCAAGATGATTTCAGTCTAGCCGTCTGGGCTACAGATGTTAGACTAGTCAGCTGATCTAATTATTAATTTTTGAAGTAGGTTGTTTGTAATATATAAAATACGTCTTTGCTATACGTTTATCATCTTACTTGTCTCTCAAGGAGACGGCAGAGTCAGCGGATGCTCTATCGGAGAGACTCTATCACATGCGGTAAGACGTACGCAGATTAACATAAATACGCGCGGTAATTGGCTGATATCACCATTACTGCGCTTTCACTTGTTTTAACCAATCGTAATACGTTGTATGCTCAGACCAAAAACAACTAGACTTACAATCCGAAACTGACATTTAGAGTAAAACGAGACAACGATATGAAAAACATGCAGGAGTGAAAGAGTAAGAGGCAATATCTACTGTCCCTTACTGCGTTTCAGGGTAAATCTAAGTACACCATTTTCCATATATTTCGGTGGGAAAGAGACAGACTGAAAATGGTACGCACTTGCTATTCTACTTGTTTTTGGTCTGAGGTTGTATGTCTTGTGATTGAATTTTCTTTCTTGGAGCGCTGTCCTTAGGAGCAACCGAACATGAATGTAATAAAACTAACTATTCAGTTTCTCAATTTAAGTAATTACGTGGTATTAATGATTTCTGAACTGTAGCAGGTGTATCTCGGCTTGTTGCTTTAATACTGTTTAGATAGCAACAACTGTCGCGGTAGAGATTGTGTGCCATGTAAGTACCTAACTGTTATGCTATGGAGTTCGCTGAAAAAAGAAAAGTATTGAGGTCTAAATGAGCGCGAAGGTTAACAGAAATAATTGACTTTTACCTAAAAATAACGTTGAAAACCTATTAAGTACTTGCTCAAATAAATTATTTGCGAAAATTGGCAAAGTTAAATCTTTTTGTGGAACTTGGCGATCGTCTAGATCCCAATACTTTTTTTTAGCAAAATCCACATCCAAATATATACCTTACTGAACTTAGCTGTAATTTTCCATATTAATGTTTTTACCGATGGCATTTTCACTCTTTACCAAATCCTGCGTGCAGTATCATATCTCAAGGCGCCCAACAGTTCAGTGGGTAAAGGCGGTGGACTGGTGGGGAAAAAGGATCGTTGATGAGATATTCGTGTATGTACGAGCTAATCTCCGCCGGCGCCGTTATCGATAAACGGAATTTCATGCCGAGAAGTACACGGAATCATTGTGTATAGGCCGGGAGGTTGCACTTTTTGTGTGCCTTGGTGAAATATCTAAAACCCCATATACGTCATCACCAGTGGCGTGCACTGGCTTTTCCGACAAGGTAGGCAGTAATCCCCAAGGATTGATACCTACGTAACTTGTCTTCCCGAAATATAGGTACATATCTACTCACCCACAAAACACAGGACCTTCGTCAGCATATGTCGTGACTACACCAAAAAGGGATCTAGCAATAACTAACAAATTAGGTCGGGAAACGAAAATACTAAGGTAGGCAGTGTCTTTTTGCCTATATGGTGTGCACGCCACTGATCATCACAATGGTCTCCACTGGCTCATACACATGCCTCAAGGAGGTGCGACGATATGTTTAAGATGGCGAACCCACATTGGCAGAAAAATACACAAGACTGTGAACATAGAGTAACGTAAATTAGCAGATTAACTTTTAGATCTAATACAGTTAGTTTTGAGGAGTAAAATACTTTATGGAGGGCAGCAATTAGAGGATTTAGTTTAAAACTTACGCCAAAGCAGACGCTTAAGCAAAGACATGCCCACGGTTCACCAAGTTCTCTTAAGCCCACGTGACAGGTTCATCTTCACACCTTGCTATGCGGTGTTTTCTCACCGTAAGAAGTATCTGGCTTCAAACTGCTTATTTATTTAGGCAATAAGGCTAACAGCTCATGGCCAAAGCGCACTTAATGTTATATGCAATAGAAACATCACTTACTAATACTGACTTAATCTAGATAAAAGTGAACTTAACATATTTAAACATCATGAATCAGTAAGTAACAAATCAGAACATATTTAATTTCATTTTCAGAACAGTAATAAACCTCATAAAATTAAAAAGTTGTTTATGTACGTAAAACAAAGCCTACAGGTAAGCATCGAATTAATTGTCCCTAGTCACAGTGTCATAGTAAGTTTTGTGATAAGGTACCCCGCCCCCCGGCCTATAATGAACGGAAATGGCGGAAACACGGACGATTCCGCGCTATGCACATTATGAGTACTACAGCGATAGCCCCGCGCCTAATATTCCGACGTTCCCATCATACAGTCACAAACACCAAGCACTGGACCACTCTAAGTTGAACTATCAAATGTTCTTATCTACCTTCGTCATCTGGTTCAAATTCAATGGTTCTGTTAACTATTTGTCCTGTTAAAATGTTTCACGCTATAGCACTCTAATGGCACTTTCGTACTTCTAGACGTCTTTGCATGACCTTATTGTGTAAGACACTTGTTAGGGGACGATTATAAGGTAATTTCACTTATGTAGTTACCTGGGTAATGAGACTGGAAAGGCTGCGCTTACTTGGAATATTAGAAAAGGGTAAGTTAAGGTTTATTCTACTTTGTAGCTCATGTTTCTGTAAGTAAATTGGTTAAATTACTTGTTCTCCTAGTAAAGAAAAAAAATAGTCCAAAACTTTTTTTTTTAAATCCTTATTTATTTGGAGACTTTGGTGCACATAGTGACCATGCCAGTCCCATCATACCCTTATAGCTAAATTTAACAACTTCCTATAACTTACAATAAAATATAACTATCTTTTTGGCACAGAGGTTGTCGATAGCAATCCAACGGGGTAACGCGGCAAGTGTATTAGGAGCGTTTGAACCCAGTAGTAGACTGTAGTGGTAGGTTAGTTGTAATTTATAAATGACGAAACATGCTGTGGATGCCTTGTCTGTTTAGATGCATAAGTATTTTGACGAAACATGTGGTGGATACTGTTTGTAATTTATATTTGATTTTTTTTTCATAACTTTTTTATTTTAGTTTGTATCAATAAAATTTATTATTTTCAGACTATCTAAACAATACTGATAGGTTCTCAGATATTAGTTGATATTTTAAAGTTAAACAACAATCGAGCCGCTTCCCACATCATATTGATGTCAAAAGACTTGAGAATTGACTTGTAACAGTACATCAAGTACTGTATGATAATCGGGTGCCTTTTGGAGAGTGTGCTACGGATATTAAAAGTTTAAAACGGGTATTATTGCACGAAAATTAACCAAAGATAAGCATTCAGCTTACCTTCGTTGTTTGCTCGACGTGTCGACACAGTTACATGTGCCGTTATAGCCTACATAGCCTAATACCCCATCGTGCTTTTACGATAGGACAACCAGAAGAACGGCAAAACGTCATCCACACTAGGTGGACATACGGTTTGCGTCTACTTTCATAGTGCGAAGCGACAGGGTGTGCAATGACTTGCTGGAGTTTCCTGCTTAGCATAGTCCGAAGGTCTTCAAGTCATCAGACAGGATGGTAGTCAAAGGCTCGTTCATATTGCATCTAAAAAATGTATATAAAGCATTTATTCCGTACGATTGGACGTTTTATTTTAAAACAGCCTGCCTCCGAATGTTTGGAAAAATCCCTGGTGTGACTGAAGTACCATTGATAGCCACAGAACAGTATAACATATACTTTTCACTTCAGAAAGGAACAGTTGTCGGAGACGTAGGTACGTAACTGAACGCGGACCGTGGTAGTAGGGAGCCCTGCACCATCTCACCTGTGACCCGTCAGCCGGGTCCGACAGATTACTTCACCACCTACGGGAACTAGTACAACAACTACTGGAAGACTTCTACGCCATTTTTGATTGCACATTATTTTAAGTCTACAAGTGTTGGGAACTACCCCTTGGGGAAATATATGACTACAGCAATACAATCCAATGTTTCATTCCTGAGCTAATCCAACAGTTATCAGTCATAATTCGTGATTAGCCAATGACGTAAGATTTGGCTATATACGTAGTATGTACGTAGAAGCTCTCTTACAAAAAACATTATTTTATCTTGTAATATTTTTATAAAGAAATCGTACTCAAGCAATTTCAATGCTCACGCCTACACCATTGTTAACAGCAAGGCAAAAATATCTAATCACAAAAACGAAAACGTTATCCCAAAATTCTAAAATTCAACACGGTTCAAGCTGCGGTTTGGCATCTCGTAGCATATTAAACAAACAGGCCCGCCAATTCCCGAGGAGTCGGCGGCGGTGTCAGGGCGGGCGGCGACAAGGCGGGCGGCCCGGCACCGCCGCGTACTACAAGCTATCGCCGCTTTCCGCTTGGGCGGAGAATTACCCCGCCGAACTTACCCGCAAATAAATTAGATAAGCCTTAGGCCTTCGCTCATAGGTTTAGCTTACTTAGGGACAGGTACAGTTGGCAAATAGTGAAGGGGGTTTTGCTGACTTTAGCTAATATTAATATTTTGTAGGTAAATGAGTTGTTGGATTATGTTCGGTAGGTGTCAGTTCGAGTCTAGTCGTGTGCATCCAATTTTCAGAGCATATTGGTATTATGTATGTACGATGTTCAAAGTAGTGAAGAAAACCATGTAACACAATGAAGGGAAATATGGTTTGTAAGGAAAGCAAAGAAAATAAGAAGTGTGTTAACTGTGTACAACGGCAATCACTTATCATCAGCCACATGAAGTCCACTGTTAGACGAGAGCCTCCCCCAATGGTCAATTGGGGGTAATGCCAATAATCGCCACGCTCGGCAGGCGGGTTGGCGATCGCAGTGTTGTTGTGGTTTAACTCACAGAGTGCGCTGCTGTCCGGCCTCGGTCGCCTCGCCGTGACACCCACGACGAATAAAGTTGGCCTGGGGTAGTGACGCCTCTTAAGCAAACATCTCAGCTCAAGTAACGTTTCTGTCGTTTAATCGTGTTTGTGGATAAGGGACAAACTATACTGAATGTGAAAATACCCTAAAATATTTTTCATTTCCCCGCATTGTCGCCATAGTATCATATTGAAGATACGAAGCTAACAACGTTTCTAAGACCATTGCTCGGGGTCCTTTTACACTCAGTATGACACCGTGCCGTGTGGTGACGGCGAATAGAATACATGTGTCACCACCCCAGCCCAACTTTTCCCGTCATGGGGGTCGTAAGAGCCGACCGAGGGAGCTCTCCAGAGGACGGGCAGCAGCGCTCTCTGTGAGTTAAACCACAACATCACTGCGATCGCCAACCCGCCTGCCAAGCGTGGCGATTACTGGCATTTCACCCCAAATGACGGATCTCATTGGGGGAGGCCCTCGTCCAGCAGTGGACGTTATGTGGCTGATGATGATGACACTGAAGTACTAGTTATGGTTTCAGGATCCTGGCCTTAAATTCTACCTTGAGAAGTTAGCTAGATTGGTATTTGCTTTATTGAGGAAGATAATTAAAATACCTGGTGCCAAATCGTGTTTTACATACTCATAACACTTCGAACCGGGGACACGCATACATGCACACACGCCACATATGTGTGTGTCGGTGTAAAAGGGACGTCAGGTCACATTCCGTCCCGCTCTCCGTTAACTACCCTCGTCCAAACTTCCAACAAATATCCAGCGCCAATATCCATTAGCCATTAAATAACTATTTGAACTAATCGAAAACGTTCAAAATTCGCCTTTGACGTCATAAATTTGAGAACTTATCTTATTTCCGGACGAACAAATTTTATACTTTAAGTTGGCTTTATTAAATTTTATTACGCGTTTAATGAACCGTTGTAGAGCTTTCGACAGGTAATGGAAGCTCATTTATCTTACATGGCGCTAAAAGTTGCCTCGAACTTAGTATTTATGGTTGATATTTAATTTTCTTTTACTGGATTGTTCAATTGAACTGTAGTACTGTAGTCGAGATTGATCTGTGGCACCGCCGTAATGTAATGTTATCACATGTGTGCACTGGCTTTAACGACAAGGTAGTCAGGAATCTTAAGGATTGACACCTATGTATAGGTAACTTGTCTTTACGAAACATAAGTACCTAGTACCTACCTAACTACTCACCCACAAAACACAGGACCTTCGTTAGCCTATGTCGTGAGTACAACAGAAAAAGATCTAGCAATAACTCTAATATTAGCTCGGGTAGCCAAAATACTAAGGTAGGCAGTGTCTTTTTGCCTATATGGTGTGCACGCCACTGAATGTTATGTTTTTTTTTTCCGGGATATTCCCACCCACTTTCCCACCACTGTGATTCCTGTTAGAGCCAGGATCTACAGCAGCATCCAGAATAGACAAGAGCTCAATCAGTGACGACTGGGCTAGATCCCGGGGGGGGCTAGCCTTCTGTCTTGGATCCCACATAGTTATTAAACCAAAGACGGTATAGAAATAAGAAGAAAAAATACATATATGCGCTGCATTGCAATGCATACATATGATTTTTTTTTTTTACTTCCCTAACCTAAATAGTGGGAGACAGCATTATTACAATCGAGGCACAAGTTGCCTTTCGGGAGAGCACCACGGGTGAATGCGGAGGACTAAACCTAGCGGAGCTGACGTTCTAACCTACTGCTAAGGCCCTATCAGCTATTTATTGTTTTTCCAATAATACTGTTCAGTAAATCGTCTAAAAGCGCGGTAGTTCCTCAAGCTTTTGACAAGGTCCGGATAATATACGGGCCCAGATAAGTCTATCAGGCCATTTAACATTAAATTACGCTCTTCAGTCCAAAGCTCACATTCCAAGAGGATATGGTGAGCTGTTTGATCAACGTTATTGTTAATATTTGAACATTCGCAGTAAGGCGAAGGAACTAATGTCATTGAGTGAAGTTTTTGTTTGAAATTTCCATGTCCAGTTAAAAATTGGGCTACAAAATGACCTATTTCTATCCAAGTTTTTTGCAATCTATCTACTACTGAAGGAAAAAACTGATACAGATGTCTACCTTTGGTCGTAGAGTCCCATCGTTTTTGCCATTCCGAAATGATGTTATTTTGAACTAATTTAGGAGCTTGTACCTACATGTATTTATTGCATTCCAGCGTTGGCATTGGACCTGACAAACATATTATACTTGCAAGTATGTACGAGTGTTCACACAAACACTTTCTCACAACAAAGTGTTCAGGACACGTAGCGCCTGAATCCACACACTAGCAAACAAGACGCGCCTGATTATCCCGGACGAGCAATACGGCTATTAATTGACTCTGGGACATCTACAGGGCTCAGCCCTTCACATAAGGGGTGAAGGCATACGGTTTCTGGAGTTATGCATTAGACATGAGCTAAAACATGCTCTAAGTGCCTCTGCCTACCCCGATTTGGGGTTAAAAGGCGTGAAGTGTATTTATTTTTATTTTTTAAAACATGCTATCGACAATAAATTATTATTTTTCACACCTCATTTAAAAAATAACAGTTTAATTGTATATATTTATTAACTAACTATAGAACTAACACACTAAACAAGAAAAAATCACAAATGGAAACAACAGAATACAAGCACAGAACAATGAAACAGAACAGGAGAAAAAAAATTTGTAAAAGTAAGAAAAATATAAGAGAAAAAAAAGTGTACCAGATCTCTGTGAATGGTACTGAACGTGTGCCAGGTCTCACGCCTGTAAAAGGGTCCCAGGGACTCAGCATAATGCCTGCCAGCATGTTACCTGCGGCGCTCGCTGGTGTTCCGCCGAAACCCATTGGGGAAAGAAAGAGTAGTTAACTACTTGTTCCAGATTAGTAGCTCTAATGTCCAAAGACTAATAAGCTTTATATACCCACCTAAACGTTGGACAGTTTACTTAATTTAATGGTTCTTAATGCGTTTCGCTGTCAACAAAATGACATAACATAATCAACGTAAAATAAAATAAATCACGATTATATTTCAACGAATTACGTGGAAAGGAAAAGGTAATATCGGTAAACAAAATTACACCGACAAACAGAAGAATTTTACCTTGATCAGGACGTGTCATCAACGACTGACAAGACTCGTGTCACAAGACTAAAATAACATAGTCTACGTATGACTAATAAAAGAGACGACATGGCGTGTCGAGTCTTACAGCATAGGAATGGTTCTTGCCAGCCAATGTTACACTCTCAAATTTGATTGATCACCAAGGAGCGTAAACTGCGAGTGAGTTTCATTGTAAGCAATTTTGACAGTGACTTTACTCTAAAAGATTTTGTAATTTATAAGACGATGTGTATAAAAAAACAGAGCTTCATTTAAACAAAGTCAGTCATTTCTCTCAGTAAGTAGACTGGGATTGTTCGATTCCACATGCCATGAGAACAACCTTTGCAGTAGAAGTCTAGCGTGGGAAGTTTAGTAAAATACCCAAATATAATAGGTAATGCAGCGTTATTTTATACAAATTAAACTTGAAATAGGTAACTTACCTGAAAACGAAATAACGACTTTAAAGACTCTCAATTCAATTAGTACTTTTAAAGTAAACTTTTTGATAATATAATTACAAATCAAACAAAACGTCTCTGCAGCTTTAACCCCATATTTCGGCACTGCCTACAATGCCATCTATGAGTCAACTTAAAAAACCCGTAACAGATTTACCGACCTATATAGATATGTACAAAGTATTAAAGAAATACCGTGGTATTTCGTGTTATACAGCGCTAGCGCACTATTAGTAAGGGTCTCATAAACTGGCCAAATGTACGCCAAATACGGACAAACCAGTCTTAGTCAATGCTTTTTTTATGAATACGGCGGTTACCGTTTCTTTACGTGTATACAAGCACGAGTGAAATCAAGGGCAATACTAGTGTATTGTGAATAAGGAATAAATACCGGCACAGTTATTAGTCCTTAATGAAGACATTAAAATAAATACGAAGAAACTATTAATCATGCAATGGGTAATTTCATGATCATTTAGGAAAAGCTTTTAACAAAATTCCACACCTATAATTCACCGTTTTAACCGTCGTATTACGAAGAGTCTAGTATTGTATGACAAAACTTTTTGTGGCAATTCGTATAATGAGTGTAAAAAGACCTCGAGCCATGGCCTTAGAAACTTTCTTGGGGTCGTAAATTTGAAAAACTGTTACTATGGCAACGATGCGGGGAAATAAACAAAAATGTTCATCTCGATACAAAATATCAAGCCCAACAACGTTTCATTTCCATTGCTCGGAGTCTTTTTACATTCAGTATACGTGACGTGTTGTCCCGTCGACGTCTTAGCTTTTCAATTGTAAATAAAATAAAACACAGCTAATTAAATCCTTCGCTGCACCTTTATACCCCGGCATCAATTCCAGTGATTGACGGATTGAACCGATGACAGCAGAATTGTACAATCAAGCTAAGGCAATACGTCACACGTCATAATATCGAGTCTTGTCTTGGACCTCTGTGTTACAAGAGCAGTTAATAATGCATAATTAATTTATAGGTATTTAATTCCAGAATTTAGAAATAATTAAATATATATAAATAAATACACTTCACGCCCTTCAATCCCAGGCAGCGAGGTAGGCAGAAGCATTTGCTAATAATTAACTGACAAATAAAATAAAAGACTTAAATAAATACATCAATTAGCGTTTTTGGTGCAGTGCAGTGGACGGGTGTTTGACTTGCAATAAAAAAAGGATGGAAATGGATGGATGGATGGAAAAAAGGAGAAGGAGGGATTGTTTTTCAAAGCCTACGTACTGAAAGCAACACTCACGTGAAAGAAATTATCATGATTTAACCCGGATACCACAAGGTGTTTGAACCATATAAGGGCTCGAACAAATACGCCTGGTGAAACGTGGGCATTTGATTTGCAAGTGCGTCTGCCTGCCCCGCTTTTGGATTAAAAAGGTGTGAAGTGTCTTTCTACTTACATAAATGTAATGGCGCGAGGCATTAGCACTAATTGGGATCCGATATACTGGGTTATTCCGACCCCTTATACGTCATAAAAAACATATAGGGTGGAAACTTTTGACCACTTCGACATGATTGCTCACAGTCTTAAATGCTTAAGTTTGGACTTTCGGTTGTTGGCCACAGCCTGTATAAGGTCGAATTGAGTGAAGTCGTTTTTTGAAATCGCCTAAAAAAGGTAAACTCACATAAGTCTACATGAAGCAAGTTTGTATGAGACTTCGTGAAGTCGTGTTTTATTTTTAGCACGTTTTTAATGTGCCACTGCTGAAGGAACTTCTGAAGGATTAAATACCACAAAGTTGACTATTGTAACAACAATGTCCACTTAATATAATATTAAGAGTTTCATCTTGAAGTGAGAGTATAACGTTTGCTGTAAACTGCACAACTTTGTATACAATGGGGTAATAACTTTGAACGCCTGTGGCGCAGTGGTTGCATACTTGGATTCGCAATATGGAGGTTGTCTTTTCGAAACCTGGTAGTACTAGGTATGTCCAATGAGTCTCTTACTAACTTAAGTCCTATGACACAAATGGAAGTACTACATGGTGCCATGCCATCCTGTCCCCCACGACTGCTCTGGCGTCAGACCAGCTCAGGCCTCGCGCTCTCAGCGTGTGCACGAGGCGTCCAGGCCTGCGTCGACCTCCCACAGGCTGCAATTCGCACGCGATGCTCGCCTTTATGGATCCCCTCTCCAGATCTTGTGAGCATTTACCATCGGGGCCTTAATATTGTTACGCCCCGGGGTCGAGAAACAACGGCTAGAATGCCGTAGAGGTACGTCGAACATTCGAGAGGCCTAAAGAACATTCCAGTATCCAAGTCGACGCATACAAACCACTAAACAGTGCCTATATGCGTCAGAATGTAGTAGAAGGATCTCGAAAGATCGAGAAAAGTGTGGTATATTTCGGAAGCCACAAGTAGGTATAAACACGCGAGCCGGCCGACGC
>SJJU01017559.1:0-14083 GCA_012932125.1 Conopomorpha cramerella
ACTTCACGCTTTTAATCCCAAAGAGGGGTAGGCAGAGGCACTTGCTAAAGCAAATACCCATACCCCGCCGTAATAATTGTTAATTAAATTAATTAAAACACTCAACAGATACGTGGACATGCTGTCAGCTCAGCTCAAGCAGAAGCTGTCGCTGTGTGACAAAATGACTGCCCTCGTGGAGAAGACCAAGCTCCGTAAGGAGGCAGCCGCGCAGCAGGAGGCCACGCTGCGTCCGCTACTGAAGAGACTGATTGACAACACTAAGGTGTTGCAGGCTGATGTCAGTATTGTCCATCTACTTATCGTTGAAACCTTTTTCGTTAAATTAAATAATAAGGTTTTGTTTAGAGAAAAAAATTATATACAAAAGAGCTAGTCCGCAGATGCACAGCCTTGGAATAACGTAGTTGTATCTCTTTCGTTTTCCACTACTTCGTTGACGTCGTTAAATCTTTAAAAAAAATAGCTTAAGAAATAGACATAAATGCCATTTCTTGCTTCAATCTTGTACTAATAAATATAACACCTAAATCAGCTCTCCATTGTTGCACATATCCACATGAAAAGTGTCTAGGGATCAAGAACATTTTTATTTAGCTCTAAAAAGAATCTAATTTACTTAAATAAAATCTAATCTTCTGGATTGGTCTCCTACCTAATTCTCCATGACTTATCACCTCATTTTGAATAATTTATAAATGAATTCAGTATTTGTAAAATATATTCTTGATTGCAATCTTCTAAAATGTACTTGATCCCTAGACACTTTTGATGTGTGTATGTTCTTTCACCATAACTTATGTAGATTGCTAACAAACGTCAATCTTCCATTTCTGGTTGTTGTAATATTCGAGTGATATCAAGATATCAAACGAAATAAGGTATCACTGAGAAACTATTGGTGTTCACTCTATCGTAAATAGTAGACTTGAAGTCCAGACCACAAATATTTTTTTTATAAATGTGTAAAATGACCCCGAGCAATGGTCTTTAGAAACGTTGTTGGGCTCGTCAATATGAACAACTTTTACTATGACGACAATTTGGGGAAATGAAAAAAATAATCCCAAAGCAACATTTTGTCAATTTTGTATGGAGATGAAAAAAATGTTTGCTTGAAACGAACCCAACAACGTTTCTAAGACCATTGCTCGGGGTCCTTTTTCACGCAGTATAAGGACAGGCAGTGAAAAGCGACCTCGTTTTATGTATTATGTACATAGTATGTAGTTACGATAATTTCTTTGCATTTTTTCACAGATCGAGCAAGACATTTCCAAGAAGTACAAAGGCAGACCAGTCAACATTATCGGCGGTGTGAAATTCTTATAAATTTATTTTATTGCATAATAATATTGATAGTTGATTCCACTTTATTTTATGACAAATGTTACAATAAAATCAATATTTATATGAGATCTACTTCTGTTATTTCCAATGCGACGAACTTAATTTGTTCTGAAGTTATTATTTTTACACTATTGAATTGTTTTATTGCAGTAACAGAAGTTCATAACTATATTAGCACACAATTTATGACAAAAAACTGAGCTAGCTGATTTTAAAAATTGTGTATAAAGTAAAGCTTGGCAATGACGATTAGTAATTAAATATGGCAACAATGGGGAATTTTCTTTGACATTTTTCTGACAGATTTTTGGGCGGAGGACTGTCATTAACTTATAATAGAAACAGTGTCCTCTTTTTATTTCATATCTATCTCCTAGACTTTGTAGCTCTACCCCCACACCCAATAAGTGGGATAATAATAATATGTAGGCCAGTAATAATAATAATAGTATGGCCAGTAGCCAACGTTCGCGCTACCGTTGCTCGGCTCGAGGCAAATCTTTCCATCCTTTTGCACCATCTTGTAAACTGGGAATTGCACGCAGTCGTCACCCCTGCACACGAAGGTGAGGTGTGCCAAGAGAACAATAAACGCTGCTGCTGAAAATCGCATCTGAAAGCAAAAATAAAAAACTATTAGATACTACCTATCCCGGCAAACATTTGTTTTGCCTTCGTAGCCCGTATATTGGAAGAAATACACCTTTTAAACCTTTCCTGGACTGCCACGAATAATTCAAGACCAAAATAAGCCAAATCGGCCCAGCCGTTCTCGAGTTTTAGCCAGACTAACGAACGGCGATTCATTTTTATTTATATAAGTAGATAGGTAGATTAGCGTTAAAACAAGTATTAAAATAGTTACCTATACTTTTAACCGACTTCAGAAAAGAGAAGGTTCTCAATTCGTCTGTACTTTTTTTATATTTGTTACCTCAGAACTTTCGCCTGGATCAACCGATATGGATGTTTTATTTGAAAGCCGGTGCTTCCCGTTTGGTGCCATAATATAAGGTTCAGTTCGGACAATGGCATCCATGAGAAAACCACATATACATACCTATGTAAAATTTTACTGTTTGAAGTCGGTTCTTGTTTCTTTATGTTATCACATATGTATTTTCTTAACTCTAATTTTTATATCGAGATGCAGATCGTTTATTCCTATGTAAATTGAATTGAAAACTTAATACAAACAAAGATCTTCAAAATGTTCTCTTGACTTGCTGTTTCAGTAAAAAAAGTAAAATTCTCGTGAAACTCGCCGGAAGTACATAGCTCTCGACAATCCTTAAAGACACATTTCTATATTTAAATCCCCTTAGTTAATGAGTAGGTAGGTTGAGTTGAGTGAGACTATCTCAGGTCGATATTCGTTACATTTTGTTTATAAGCTAACTAAGCTATAACTTCAAAGAAGGAGTCTTCTAACCCGACCGTATATATATATACTAGCTGACCTGGCAATCGTCGTTTTAACAATATAATTTATAGCCTATATGTTATTCTTGTTTATAAGCTACAATACTGCCAAGTTTCATCACAATCCGTCCAGTACTTTCTGCGTGAAAGAAGGACAAACATCCATCCAAACTTTCTAATTTATAATATTAGTAGGATATGATATTTATGTATTTTCGCTGATAAATTCGTCGACAATGAACCAAATTTGATTTTTTTTTTGCTAAAAAGACGATACATATTTCTAAGATGGTCCTATGATGAGGAAGTCAGGGTTTGATGATGGCAAACCCGATAAATCGAGGGGAACTTTAAAAAAATGTATTGGCGAGCGGTTAGTACGGGTTGAAGTCGGTTTCTTTTTTTCTTTAAAATTATAGGAAACTTAACAGGCATTCGAATGTGAAAATTTGTGTAAGTATAAGAAGTTGAAAAAATTACCTTGTATCTCGACGAAATATTTGGATAGGCTTATCGTATAGCTCCTAGATGTAGGTACATATTACAGTCATCTATGTGGTGGAAAAAATCATTACTAAATTTTAATTAAATACCGACGTGACGAATGCTGATTGATACCTCAGACAAGAATACATTCCATTATTTTTCACGTGTGTTGTGGTAATCTCTTCACTGGAACTAAATTTTCCGCATGTCTTAAGTATTTTACACACACACACTTCACGCCTTTTAATCCCAAAGCGGGGTAGACAGAGGCACATGCTAAGCAAATGCCCACGATTCACCAAGCGTAGGTATTTAACTCAACGTGACAGGCAGTGAGCCCATCGCCGTTATATGAGGCACTTACTTTCAATCAAATATTGAAACCAAGGTTTACTGTAATTGTAACATTTTAATAATATCAGTTTTAATTTTCGTGTCCACTTAACAGATTTTCTCGTGCAATGATTCAGCGACTTTTTCAGATGTACAGGGAACTTATAAAAAACATCTTTACGTCTATATGGGCAGGAATGGGGAGAGAAACAGCTCATGTACCTTCCACGCTTTTGGGTTATTTATTTATTCTAAGCCATTATTTTCCCACTACAGAGAAAAGGCCTCTCTCCCCTCCTTCCACGTCATGCGATCCTGGGCGGCGTTCCACCATCCTTGGTCGTGAGACACCAGCTCGTCACTCCAACGCTTTCTGGGGCAACCACGTCGTCTCTTGCCGTTTGCTGGTAACCATTCCGTCGTTTTTTTGGCTCAACGGTTTGGTTCCATTCGGGCGACGTGGCCGGCCAGCTCGGGGTTCAGCGCAGCTGACCTCCGAGCCACATCTTTAATTAGAGTTTTGGAGCGCATTTCAGTGTTAGGAACTTTGTCAATTAGTATAACTTCTAATATGCTGCGCTCCATGTTTCTTTGACAGACCTCGAGTCTAAACCTTTGGATGTCAGTCAGAACTCCCTATGTAAGAATGGGTAGAATGCACATGTCCTCAAAGGAGACTCAAAGGTCCCTTTAATGAGGTCTTTCATTGACCAATACGCTTTTGGGTTAATCGAAATGAAACAAATAACACAAAACTATTAAATATACCGTTTATATTATTAAAAAAAATCGTAAACATATTATATAAAATTATTCAATGCATCATCGTTCCGAGGAGTTTGGCAAAGAGGGTGGTATTCTCCTGACGTCGGCGAGGTACGGGTGTTGGAGGGCTAGTCTGGCGGGGATGCGTTCGCTGGGTTCGTAACGGAGCATGGCGTCGAAGAGGTGCGGCGCGTGTGGGTCTGCCCGTAGCGTGGGCGCGAGGAGTGTGCTGGGCGCACGCGCAGGCCAGCGAGGGAAGGCGGCGCGGAAGTCTGGCAGCATGCGCGCGCGCGCCCACAGCCCCTCGTGCCCCGGCGTGCCCAGCGCGCGGAACACTCGGAACAACTGGTCTATCTCGCTGTCACCCGGGAACAGTGTCCGACCGCTCGCCTGTGAATACAAAATAATTAGTAGTGCGTTTTTTACCTTTTTTTGTATATCACTTATTTAACTTGGCTCTTATGTTCAGCTTTAATGCAATTGTCACAAACAAAGTAATAACTCTTCGTGTTCAATATTATATAGTTGGTGTCATTGTCACAGTATATCGATAAAGTCGTCAAGCGTCAAAGTCGTGCCAAAATCTCATTAAAACGTGAGGGTGGACCATCACATTTCAATGCTGCGTGGAGTCCTCTCCTTTACTTCTCACTCTCACTAATTATTTTTTCATCACCAGCACATTATTACAATAATTGTAGCAAAAAATATGTCCCTTTATAGGTATATGAGGCCAGAGAACAATGATCAATACCAAATTCCAACAACCATCAATATTACATACACAAAAAAGTTTTTATAGTCAGAAACCTTGAGATTTGCGGAATATTCCTGTACCACATTCGGCAATGCAATGAGGTTTAGACGAATGGGTATTTCCTTTTTTTTATATTTATTTTATTTAGGAACTTTTGTACACAATGTCATTTCCATTGTACTCTAAACGAATTGTAGACATCTAATGTTATATATGTATATCTTAAATAATGCTTAAGTAGGTACTTACAGTTTAATAACTGTTAAGAGAGGGTTTCACTTTAAATTACTTAAACAAAAAAAGGGCCACTTCTGACAGAGGAGAAGCCATAATAGAGCGGTATTTCTTAGAAGATAATTCTACAAAGTGTTATGTGGAATAACTTACAACTTGAACCAGAAAATACAGAAAGGATTCCTACCATTTCGGCGTAAATACAAGCCAGGCTCCACACATCCACGGCAGTAGAGTACAGTTTAGCACCGAGCAGTATTTCGGGAGCCCTGTACCAGAGTGTGACGACCTCGTGGGTGTATGCGCGCACCGGCAGAGCGAAGGCCCGCGCTAGACCAAAGTCAGCCAACTTAATATGACCTTCGGCGTCTACCAGCAGGTTCTGAGGCTTCAGGTCGCGGTGGAGCACGCGGCGCGCGTGACAGTATGAAATGCCTTCTAGAAGCTGCCGTAGGTAACTCTGGAAATATAATAGAGTACATGTTAATTTTAATGACATTTTTATACACAGAAATTTGTTATCTTCCATCACGGCATGGCATACAAGTTTATAGCCTGTACTTAAAATATGTACAAATTTTCTTTCTATTTACAACAACAAACAGACTTTGTAAGCTTTTTTTTCATACTAAAGACTTAATAATCATCATCAATAGCCTATTTCATCAGCCTTTTTATCCACTGACGGACATAGGCCTTTCCACTTACACACTGCTGTGTTTTATATTTGCTTTCTTCTGTTAAAAGACCTAATATTCCTCACAATCAAATTATATTAGGCTTAGAAATTGTCCATATTTTCTTTTAATGAAGTTGCTCAGTTAATTGAAAAACCTAGAAATCATTTTATTAACAGTATCAGTACATACTAGTATGTAATAGTACTTACAACTCAGGACTACCTACAGTGGAGGTCATTGTTAACCCTTAGCATTGAAGTGAAAATTCTAATAAAGATTTGATTTGATTTTTGATTTCATTCAATAATTGGACAGAATCAGTGGATGGCATCTTCTAAGATACGGCTGAGAAGTATTAGTTGGCTCATCAAACAATAATTCAATATTTTTACTTAGTTTATCAGTACAAATATACAATAAGTAAACCCATAAAAGCAGCTAATAAAAGTCAGTGTGTAATTAACATATTTTACAAAGCCTTACACCACCAGGGGAATTACATAGATGTAATTTTATATTAAAAATTTAAAAGAAAAGATGTAATCTTCTTCCCCAAAATTAAACACATTCTTTTCCATGAAGACAAAACAGATCAGGGTAGCTTACCCTACCTCTGTTTCGTTAGTACCATTTAAGTATTTAACAAACTAGCATGCTCCATCATGCACCACATCAAAGATTAACATCAGGCAGGATGGTGGTCAAACGATTCCCTGCAGTTTAAAAAAATAATCCCCCAATGCAATATAATTACTTTGACTAGGTCCGCATGCAGGGGGCCTTTGTTGAGATCCATGAGTTTCTTCAAGTCCATGTGCATATACTCAAACACCAGGAAGAGCTTGTGATCGGCTAGCAGCACGTCCAACAGCTGCACCACGGCGGGGTGCTGCAGGGAGCGCAGCACGGAGATCTCGCGGAGGGCTGTCGACGGCACACCTTCTGGCTCACTTCATCAGAAAAAAATATCATTCATCAAGGTTATATTTTAGGTAATAGGTAGGTCCTCTAAACACCGTTATTCCGAAGTAGTAGTAAGACATGTTTCTCTCCAAAAATCTTTAATAAATATAGCATTTTAGAAATCATTCTCAACAATTAGTTAAATTATTACTGATTGGCTATATATTGCACTGTAAGGTTCGAAACAAAACTGTACAGCTAAAATAATGTGAAACGTATGGCGATATTATTTTCGCGCCAAAACTTACTTTTCAAGTTTGATTTTCTTAAGTGCTATCTCATTTCCCGTAATTCTATCTTTTGCTTTATAAACTACACCGTATGTCCCTTCCCCAATCTTTTCAACTCTCGAAAAATTATCCATTTTACTATTTAAATTATAAAGAAAACATATTTCGTGATTTCACTGTTCACATTGCCATTTTTGTTTTGATTGATAAAGAAATTATTATCATGTCAATAATGACGTATCAATCAGCTGAGAGGGTTCACGATCTGAGCTCATGATGGATTTTCCAATTTCAGATCCTACTCCATTTGAGGTTAAAAAATCTTAGGTACTGTCAATGTCATGGAAATGTCATATTCCTAACCTCCCCCTCTGTGTTGATTCTTGATTCCGATTTTAGTAAAGGCTATAATTACATAATATTAATGTATTAGCATTATAAAAGGGTGTCCGCCGTTTCATCTGTTGTTATGGCTGCTAGTCTGCGGAGAATACAAAAAGTCATAGAATTGGGTGTTTTGCGAAGGAATATAGTGACATCAGCCTTTAGAATGGAAAAGGCAATGGAAAATTTAAAAACAAATCCATACTTCGAGAAATATGCCGATCGTATTGCGGCTCTACAAAACACCTCACCTGAAGAATTTATGGAGAGAGTCGAACAGGCAGCTAAAGCCAAAGATGAAGAAAAAAAGAGGAAATTCGGATCAGTCGACACCCGGTAGGTATCCCTGAAAACAAAACTTGCTCCACAGAAAAAGGCACTAGACTTCGGCAATTTCAAATGGAAAAGTTCGATAAGATCATGTTTGCAGGGATATCCTTTAGGAATTTTGAGGAGATGGCCCCTGGTTAATGTGACACATCAGATATGTATTGCATTTGTTTGCTTGTGTTAGTAAACAAAAACTTATGACCGATATTACCAGATGTATGCCAGTAAATATGTACTTATCTATTTCTAAATTAAATTAATAAATGGCTTCTATTTCAGACAATTTTCTTCAGTCCTGAATCCAAAAGAGAAAACTGCACCAGGAGCAAGTGTCGTTGCAGATAAAAAGTTAGATGAAATCTTTAAACTGGAACTTGTTGAGGACAAAAGCTCTGAAGAAATCCAAGCTATATGGGAAGAGTATCACAAGAAAAAAGAAGTGATTTCAGCAACAATCCCCACAGAATTGTATAAAAGTATCAAAGAAGTTATAAAGAACAATCCAACATTCCTGTTCCCATTGCCAAGGGAGCAGGGTTATGAGTTTGTCATGTGCCAAAGCAGTGGGAATACTGTACACTTCACTCCTTTACTGGCTTATCAGGTAACTATGAACTTCATTATATTTTCAATTATTAAAAAATCAGAAGAATGTTTAATAATAACAATCCAACACTAGTGACCCATTCTATGTTACTGTTTAACAACTCTTTATTACAATAAAACTTAATTGCCTCATGTTGAAGTTTCCTGAAAGTGTTCATTGGTGGTGTCAATAAATCTTAATATTTATATATATCACCCTTATACATGCTATCAAACACAACTGATATACTGGACCTTAGTGGCATTGGGAGGGTGCCACAGTTGCCATTACTCACACCTTCCCGCTTCCCACCTAAGTTGCAGTATAGCAGTTGGAGTCAGATTGAATTGAATTCAATTTGAAGAATTGATTTAAGACATTAAAAGTTTAAAACGGGTATTATAGTGAGAAGACTGACCAAAGATAAACATTCAGCTTACCTTGTTTGCCCGACGTTTAATCTTCGCACTATAATACCTGTTTTAAACTTTTAATGTCATGTCAGTGCGGGTTTCCTTAAAAATGATTTGATTGAAGATATTGGACAATGCTAACTATGTCTTATTTCAGGTCCACAAAGAGAATGCACCAGAATGTCTGACCATGGTTCACTACACAGAGCTGAGTGGCAAAGGTCTGGTTCTAATGAGAGGGGAATATGATAAGGTACCTAATTATTTTAATCCTTCATTATCCATCATGTCAGTAAATCAACGGCTTGACATGCTTGCTCGTAATCACAAAAATCAATCTTATTTTCATCATTACTTTTAGTACACTATGTATTATAGTCATCACTTTCTAAAAAGTAAATAACTGATCTCTGTCTACAAGTGTCTCTGCCTACCCCGCTTTGGGTATTAAGTGTATTTTTTTTTTTAAATAACTGATAGGTGGACGTATAACTCCTCTTTAGCAAATATACATATATTATTTCAATTATTTCAGCATAGTTCTCTATTCTATAATTTTTTATGAATATACTCTTTATTTCACACAGTACTATGTGCAAAGCTCTTAATAGAGCCCTTATAATTAATGTAGAGATCAATAAATGTTATGTACCAACTTTGTATCACACAATAAAGAATATACTGAATGCATTACAAATGTACAATGATCATAATTACAAAAACCAACCTTATCACTGAGAGTGATTTCTTTCAAGTACCTGAAATGCTTATGCTCTTGTTCACAGAATGTTCTAAATGGAAAAGAAGCACAATGTTTAGCAAACCAGTTCCAAATGTACTACAATGGTATAGACAAGGAGAAGCACGAGCTCTTGAAAACCTTTACTCGCAGTCCGGATTCCTTCAAGCACATGGAACTCATCAAACAACTGGAGAACATTTCATTAGTTTAATAACAATTTCTTAAAATTACATGCTCTATATTATATGTTTAAAATCTTAGTATTTAAAATAAACACCTTACTGTTACATACACAAGTTTTCTTTCTTAACAGTTGAGTTTGCGAGGGTAAAATGTGTACTCGGGAGTCTGATTGATGATGGACAGCGGTGATGATGATGAGGAGTGATAATGGTTTGAGTTTGTGACAGGTTCCGAATGCAGGGTTGGACTCGTTTGTGATGATGAAGCATCATCTGCATCTGACGATTTTGAGGACATTGAATCTCTGTCTTCTGACATGCTCATTTTCAGATAAGCTATGGGATCTTCAATAATTTCTTCTGAGGGTTTTGGAGTTTGCTCATGATTTGACGTGGAACTTCCAAATCCATTATTTACACATCTCAGAATATTATCTTGTGTTTCTCTGAGACAACTGTCGGAGTACACCTTTTGAAGACACTGTTTTATTTTCTGCATCGGGTTATCACTTAGAAGTATAGGCGCTTGTTCGCTTAGATACAAAGGCAATTCTGACATGAATTCCGTATATAGATTGTACCCAGGACTCAGTGAAGTATTTGTGTCAATAGATGTTGTTGGACTTGTAAATCCATTACTACTGTGACAATCATTTACATCTTCACACTCAAAAGATTGACTAGCAGGACTGAATAATATTATACTTTTTGGCGAATTCATTACTCTTTTACACTCAGCATTATTGCTTTCAGTATAGGCCAAGTCACTGGTGGTGTTTATATCACTATTTCTAATAACTGTCGATAGAGGTACTCTTACTGTAGGTATTACACAGGGCATTTTTTTTGAGTCAGATTTATTGGAATCGTTTATCTCTTTTACAGAACTCGTAGATGCCCTAGTGACAGTTTCAGACTTTATTGACTTCGATAACATTGTGGGTTGCAGAGTTAGACGTTTATTTGTTATCTTACTTGCGTTAATTCCGTTTGTCGTAGCAGATTCAATTTGTTTTGTTCTTGAAAATGTGTTCGAAGTTTTTTCCGTACATACACTAGTTCGGGATCTTTTTCTGATCTCGTCTAGGCATTTGCGGGTTTTTCTTTTTTTTCGTTTTGTGATATCTGATGAGGAGTCCATTATAAACTTAATTAGTTTTGAATTATACTTTGTGGATAATTCAAAATATTTTAAATAAACCGCGTCACAATCTTAAATTATTGTTTTTGAAGTTTTGACAATTTGATTTTGGTATAGAATTATGTTCTTAAATACAACTAGCTGAGAAAGCTAGCCATAAATCCAAATTGGCTTATCTTTTACCTACATACCGACGTAGGTACCTATAATAAAAATTAAGCAGTTTTGTACTTGCACGGAAAGCAGAGTGACAGTGTGCTTCTACATTCAGTAATTTTATAGTATCCAGTAGGAATAGACGACAATAAGTAGGTATAAGTTTTTAGTGTACGTATATGGGGCCCCCCACCCAATGAATGTTAGTGCTTGGTTGCTCATCTATTTCGACAACATTATTTCTTTGCCAATAACGATATTCGGATATCATTATAATGATATAAATTAAATAATTAACAGAGTTCATTGTAATAACTATGGGAAATTCTTTGAATAAAGTACAGTTTCCAATGCGTATTGTCGATTTACCTACTTGGAAAAAAGAAGATGAAACAACAGCAGCAGAAATTACACTACTGATCAATCTGAGTGTAGATCGATTTTCAGGTATAACTACTTACAGCCCGACAAGATTTTTTTTTCGCGTGGATAAAAAGTTTGCCAACCAATAAAGTCAATCGAGACATGTTTTTATGGATTATGCTCCATATTATCACAATATAAGCAAAACGAAAGCAACACATTGTCTTGTTTAACCTATTTGCCAGTGAAAGTTACTGGTTGTACAGTTGGCATGTAAATTCCATAAATAGCCCTCAAAATTGAGAATAAAACCGCGAGGTGCCCGTTATGCCTTTAAAATATTATTTTGTCAATGGTTAAGATGGAGTTATTTATATCTGATGCTATCCGACCAGGGAATAAAAAAAATATATCCTACTGTCATTTTTGACTGATGGTCTCATAAATTGAAAGTCAATCCATCGGTCAATGTTTATTTTTCAGGCAAAAAAAAGTAATTTTTGTTAATTTCACAGATTTTTTTATTAAATTATAATATTTCAAACGATATTCATACTGAAGCAATGGTTATCAGAGTGATTGTTATTAGATATATTGTGTAAGCTGTTATTCAGCTATTATCGTAAACATTGCAGATATGATGATGTAAGTATTTTTAATTCTTTTCAGGTGCCAATGAAAGAGTGATTGTTATTATTCCTCAACATTTACGTTTTTTATATTTGTATATCGCATACATCGGATATAATAATTATGGATAGGTAGCTATCTACCTGCTAACAAACTTCACTCACTCCACCAATGTTGCCCCATTCCTTTAGTCAGATAGTAAATGAAAGAAAATTATGTTAGTATTCATCTAGACAAATACTTTTATATAGGATACATTCTGTTTAGAATGCTTTACTGGGAATGATTGTTCTCACATTTAAAATAATCTTTTGGTGGTTTCCATCATACAACATAGACAATAATTAGTGGTTGACTACACATATTTTAATGAAAATGTAAAATTAGCTTTAGAAGTAATTTATGTTCTTATTTGAGCACTATTTTATTACATAGCTTATTAAAATTTCAACCCAAATTACATCCCTCTTATGATCCCGTTGATATGTCTCAGCACAATATTAAAATATTCTTGATAATTAACATTCCTGACAGAAACCAGGGTTGTTGCTTTTATACAATAAATTTGACACATTGTAATGTAAGTTGTGTAAGAAAATTTTGAAAGTAATGTCACCCTCAACATGTGATATTAATTTGTTCAAAGCATTATTTGACACTTTGTATACAGATACAGTATTAAAAAATAAGCCGAAGCCGAAAACAGATCACAGTGGCGTGCAATTGGAGAGGCCTATGTCCAGCAGTGGACAAATATGGGCTGATGATGATGATGATGATGATTAAAAAATATATTTAATATGTTATATGTGTACAATTTTATACATTAATTTGAAAGTTTTATTTAATTCATTTCATAAGATTAGGAAATCACATCTCTATTGTTGATAATCCAACAGAATCATTTCACAAAGTGACAGATCAATTTGTCTAATCATTAATCTAATTAATAAACATACTATAGGACCTTGGTTACGCATTTACCAGGCCATCCTCTGGATCCTAGGCCATCCTCTGGACCCTAGGTCATCTTCTGTATGCCTGTAAGATTAGCTGTGGGAGTTTGTTCTCATAAGAGAGTACATAAAAATTCTGAGTAATGGGTCAGAATTATAATCCTAGGTCTACTTTCCCATCATGGGGACTGAGCCAACTCTCTAGCGAACTGTCAGCAGAATTCTCTGGGAGTTAACCCACAACCACTGTAATCGCCAACTCTGCCAAGCATGACAATTATTGCCATTTCCCCATGGAAATCATTGGGGTAAAAACCCTTGCCGAGCAGAGGATATCCTATTGTGTGTGATGATCATGATGAAACCAGCAATATACCTTATTTGCAACAAGTTTGGGTGTCTTGTGTCACCTAAGCCCACAGTCTTAAAAGCTTGTTGGAAGACAGGACATACAAGTACATACAGAGTGTAAAACACGTTTATAGATACAGGATGCTCTAAAAGGCCGGTACAGGATATCGGCTTAACACCAAGGTGCTGTTACGGTTCCTCTATAGCAATTAAATTATCTTCTAAATATATAAAAGTAGAAGCTGACGGACTGACTGACTGCAAGACATATCAACGCACAGCCCAAACGGCGAAACATAGGCACTTGAAATTTGGTAAGGACGTAGCTTAGGTACCGTACGGGTGCACTAAGAAAGGAATTAGGGAACTTCCCACGGGAGCGGGAATTAACGGGAAAATTATTTTGTATGAAAAATCTAAACGGATAAGTTAATCGCTTGGAAGGGATGCAGGTACTATTAAACTATGCGAATGAAATCGCGGGGCGTCCACTAGTAGTCTATATCATCATCATCAGCCCATACTTGTCCACTGCTGGACATAGGCCTCTCCGATTGCACGCCATTGTGATCTGTTTTCGGCTTCTCGCATCCAGCTTCTGCCAGCCATCTTGCGTATATCATCAGTCC
>SJJU01017564.1:0-10208 GCA_012932125.1 Conopomorpha cramerella
GGCAGAGACTACAGATCTCCATTTGTCACGATCCTGACATACCCTTTCGCTTCATCTACATTCATACATCTTTTCATACATGACCTCCGGTTTCGAGTACTTTTCACGCCACTTTCGGCCAGAACATCACCAATCTGGTCTGTATATGTCCTTCTGGGGCGACCTCTACTCACCCGGCCCATTACATCACCCATATAAATCTCTTTCGTCAATCGACTTTCATTCATCCATTCTCCCCTGCCCAAACCACCGAAGCATGCCCTTTTCAATCTTGGTCACTACGTCTTCCTTCAAACATATATATGTGTATATAAAAAACAATGCCACTTTTCGTTGTAATGATGTTATAACTGCGGAACGGGTGGACCGATTTCGCTAATAGGGAATTTTTAAAACGCCAAAAGTCTATCTATCTAGATGTCGCTAGTATCTACTAAGTAGTAGTATGTACTAGTGACAGGGGATCCAGGGGGACTTCTGTCAGCTATATTTTAGTGCGTTTTTTATTATTTGGATGAGTTATTTAGACTTCAGTCACATGACGTCCACTGCTGGGAACTGGCCACCCTGGAGGTTATATTAATTTAATACTCATACTATCCTTTTTTTTTACATGGGGGAATCCTCATGGACACCCCGCGGCCATGGGGACAGCGAACGGGATAGTGTCGGACTCTTACCGACTAAACCCCCACGATGACCTCCGTGTCGCGAGCAGGGCGGGTCCCGGGAGTACCCAAAGGAATTCGGCTCAGGGCAGACGGTGGTGTGTCAGCCCCAGCAATCTCCTTCACCGGCGGCAGTTACCAGGCCATAGGGTAGCCGCCGCCCTTCTCAGGGCCGTCCAAGCAGCTGTCGGGAACCCCACTCCGACACCCACGACCCCAAGGACCCCTCTTAGGACGCCTTATAAGCCAGACAGGAGATACCGTAGTCCTATTCTTTTTTATACGCCCGGAACTACAGGGCTGGCGGGGTCACAACCCGACCGCCCCGCCCGGCGTCTTCAATTCCTCTGGCCGCAGAGGATAGGGAGCACAGCGCACCGCAATACTGACACTCCTCTTCCCCTGCGGCCCCTCCACGGTGGCGGCCCCGCAAGGGCGCGGAGGATAGGGACAACGACGGTCGGAATACCGACTGTCCTCTCCCTCCACAGCCTTCAGTGCGGCTGCGTCATGGAACGCAGCCTGACCGCTTGTCTGCGGGCCAAATCAAAATCGAGCCCGATACAGCGGTCCCTCTCGGGACGGCCAGTCTGCAACAGACCGGTCCAATGGGTTCCGCTTAGCTTCGCCGGGTGCTCCTACCCGGGTACTAAGCCCCCTCGCCACGAAAAGGCGGGAACCTATAGAGGGGGGACAGACGTTGTCTTGTCTTTACTATTAATATGCATATAAAATTAGTATAACATCATACTTAGGTCTGTGCTTAGGAACTAAAAGTGCCTTAAAAAGTCAAATAGCAAACAAACTGTTTAACTTTTGTGTTGTTTAGGGATGTTGTTTGTAGGAAGAGTTATCTAAAAGGAAATAGATAGGTAATCATAATACTAACTAGAAATACCGTCAGCAGGTTGTTGGATATGTGCGCAAAACACCAGTAGGCCAAGTCTGTTAAACTCTCGTGGATACATCGCTCTGGCATCGTAGCGGAAAATGGTGTGCATCACTGTTTTACTATGGTCTACTGACAACAGTGAAATGAAAGTAACGAAATCAGCAATGCATATTGTTACGTTATTGTTTGTCTACGGCGCCAGCGCGATGCAACTACCAGAGTGACCAGTTTTCTTTTTTTGCTGTTTTGCAGTGGAACGACACTTTGATCATCCATCGGCTTGAAAGCAAACCATGAGCGCAGGCAGCCCTGCACATAGGGTGGTGCCAAAGTTTCTCCTAACATTGTTTTAATCCTAGCTAGGTACATCACAGTTAAGCCGCGGGTGCAAGGAAAAATATAGAGTTGATGTCGAGAGATGTCAGTTAGCTCTTAACCTACCTACACGAAAGGACACAGTCACTACTTATATTGATATCCTGCCTATACACGATTGCAAAGGACCTTATGATAGTGATATAGATCTATGAGGTTTTACTTTTTTATCAGATCCAAGTCGATTTAAGGATTAGTAGGTAGGTTGTTGTATAGGTAGAATTCCTTCTAGTCTTGTTGTTAGGTGATTTAGGAATAATATGCGACTGTTTAGTATCTACCTATAAAAATATCAGATTAAATACCTATTACAGCATGTTATCATTATCAGTATTTATCCAAAAATAAGTTATTGATTTCATTAAAAACTTGCGCAGTCGAACATTATTAAAAAAATATTTGTAATCGAAAACACCAATCTCTTCTATTCGTTCCGAAATACCTGGACGTGAAGTTTTTTTCTTTTATAATCAATTTAACTATAAGTGACACATAGATAATCTTTCAAGTATTTAAAGAATTACATTGTTTAGTACCAACTTTACTGATAATTATCGTTAAACTGATCTCTAAACTTATTTGAAGAGAATTGTTGCCAATGTACATAATAGTCACTCAGTGGTTTCGGAACTGCCAAGTTGCGCATTGACAACACACTTGTAAATAAAGGAAAATGGCGTCGTTTAGCCGATCAAATGAGACAAATTTATAATTCTTTGATTATGTTGTTGTTTTATTCAATAAACGCCTCCTGATATTCTTCACTATCTCGTTTATTGCAACTTGGACTTCCTACTAGTCTTTCACATATTGTATTATAATCGCGTTACTATTGTGAAATACAATAAAATGTGTGATATGTTTCTGTTGTGTTGCAAAGAGTGTTCGTAAAGTTGTGTTTACATGATTTGGTCTAGGGTAACATCGTTGAGATGCTACCAACTGTGGAGGAGAGTCGAGGGTACGACTTCCAGGACCCAGACAACTCGGAGAAATGGCGGGGGATGTTCGTAAACCCACTGAGAAAGGTTTGTTGTGATTCCATAAGTACTTACCTACTACATCTTGGAATGTATGGCAGTGGTGGGGTGTTACAATGCACCTAGATAACAGTTTAACTTCAAAATACATTACAATACTCGGAATCTACTAATTGTTATATTTTGTTTCTCAACGAGATGAATCTGTAGTTAGGAAAAAGTAGAATACTATTTGTGATAAATCTTTATGCATTTTGTTATGTACTTACCTACAAAGGTATTTATCATGCTTAAGTTCTTATACCATAACAAACATACCTAATTATTGTTTGTACAACACCATGTCGTATTATTGCATTTTTAAGTAGGTGAAGGTTAATTTTGCAGTCATAATGTAACACAAACAGATGCCTACATTCTTATGCTAAGTCTATTTACTTACATCCAAGAAAAGTGTATAACTAGTCGACATAACTCATACACTATGGGCTCCTTAGATGCCTACCTGTTTACTTGAGTATAATATGTTTAGTCCAAAATGTATATTCACAATCAGCCAGTTAATTAATTTCAGAATATTTTTTTTATTATATTATACTTAATGCATTTCATGTTTAGGGATATAGTTCAACATGATTTATTTTTAATGTATGACCGTAATGTTAATTAATCTACTATAGAAAAATAAGTTGGGTTTTCCTTCCTGATGCTATAACTCCAGAATGCACAAACCGATTTCCACGGTTTTGCATTAGCTGGAAAGGTTCTTTGCTGGAAGGGAAAATGCAGGAAAAATTTCAACCGAAAAGCGGGAAATGCAACAATTCATCTTTTAATCACCAAACGAAATGTTACATAAAACGAAGCCATCTGGTGTCGAAACGGAGTTCACCAGGTTTGCTAGTTAGCTATAAGCCTGTAATGTAAGTTTAAATAAATACAATTCACCCGAAGAATAAGCAGAGGTACTTTCTAAGCCAATATCTATGATCAAATGAACCTAAACCAAAATAACTTTTAGATAAACAAATACTGCATTACTATTACATTGCTACTAGGGTTTGAAAAACCGGTTATTTGTATGTCAAATATTCAACATCTAGCGTAAGGTGACATGCATAATAATTATTGTTTTAGGGTGCGTATATAAAGAAACAGGTAACCGGTACCAGCAAACAGAAATCATATAAATTCACTATGAACCGGAGCAGATAGGTACCGACAAGTATCAGCCTGCAACGGCCAATAGTGAATGTATGTGATTTCGGTTTCTCGGTACTGGATACCTCTTTCTTTATAAACGCACCCTTAACCATGATGGCTACCCCTGCAGACCTAGCAAGGGCACCAAGAAAGACACAACATAACACGAATATGCGCTGTGATAGGCTACTATGTCACACATTGTATGACTTAGCTTGTTACAACCAATCGCAGTGTCTGATATGTCTTGTTGTTTCTTTCTTGGAGCACTTTGCTAGGACGACTGGTGGTATGGTGGGACTAAACCATACCAACCAGGTCTGGTGGAAACCAGGATGGGTTTCCTTCATGAGACCACCTTTGAAATATGCAAGCGTGCTCCATTCAGACAGAGATCAGATGCCTGCTTTTAACATCAAGTGGGATGTTTTTATTGAACACAACAAACAAGCCTTCGACCACTATCCTGACTGATGTTAAGCAGTGATGTGGTCCACGATGGAGCACACTTGTTCATTATGTACCCAGTGATTTGAAGACTTTCAGACAGTACTGCACAAGAACCACAGACTCCCGCAAGTCATTGATGGTCAAGGACGGTGGTCAAAGGCTTGTTCAAAAATAAATAAATAAAAATAAATACACTTCACGCCTTTAATCTCAAAGAGGTGTAGGCAGAGTAGCAGGTAGCAAGTACCCACGGTTCACCGAGCGTATTTAACCCAACGTGACAGGGGATGAGCCCATCGCCGTTATAGGGTTCACACACCTTGTGGAGTGCGGGTTTCATCACGATGTTGTCCTTCACCGTACGAGCGTTGCGTTGCGTACATAGGCTCTGCAAAAGAGTCCCATTGGTACACGTCCAGTAGCCGGACTCGAACCCGCGACCTCCCGGTTACAAGTCAAGTATCCGACCAACTGGACCACAGACGCACAGGCTTCAATGCATGTATAAAAAAAAATATTTTTTCAGGTCCTAGAACAAGTACATCCGACTCTGACGGCGGAGGAGAGTGCACTGCAGTATGTGGAGACACTGTTGTTTCGACTTATTACAATGCTGTGTTCACCACCCTCGCCCCTCACTGTACAAGTAAGTTTTATTTGTAGTGTAATTAGTATTTATAGTGTATTCATTATCTCCGGAGAAATTATGTAAACAACAAATCAGCGGTTTTCAAAGTTTTTGAACTGTCCATTTACTTCAACTACCTATTGGCTATGTGCAAAGCGAGTAGTGGCAGACAGATAACGACCGCAGCGCACAACACGGCAGAAATTGGAAACAAGTGCGGATGATCAGCTGTCAAGTGTTGATTGCAGTACAAAATCAAAGCAAAGAAATGGGCCATGGACTGTTGTTGCGTTGTTAACTTTTTAACGTGTTGCGTTCTTACATGCTCGGCTAATACTAATTTATTGCATTTTATCTCAGTTTGTGATTGGAAACTAATATTATGTGTAATATTTTCAAACCCGGTTTTTATTATTATATTAATTTTTCAAACTATTGAATAAATTTCACTTATATAATATTGTCAACAATACTATTTTAATGTTTGGTTTTATTTATATTTGCAAAGAAAACTAACAATGTTTACATTATTATTATTTGACAGCTTCCGCAAATGTTGTAAACGCTACGCGTCGCCACCGTCGCGCACATAGCCAATAGTCTGTTCATTTTATCCCTGTGCTTTAAAAGAAAAAAAAAAATACCTCCCGGGCTATTCTAATGAAATCTAGTGTAATATACATACACTTCACGCCTGTCTCCTAGAGGGGTAGGCAGAGACTACAGATCCCCATTTGTCACGGTCCTGACATACCCCTTTCGCTTCATCTACATTCATACATCTTTTCATACATGACCTCCGGTTCGAGTACTTTTCACGCCACCTTCGGCCAGGACATCACCAATCTGGTCAACATATTATGTCCTTCTGGGGTGACCTCTACTCACCCGGCCCATTACATCACCCATATAAATCTCTTTCGTCAATCGACTTACATCCATTCTCTCCATATGCCCAAACCACCGAAGCATGCCCTTTTCAATCTTAGTCACTACATCTTCCTTCAAAACGCGTAACTTTCTTATCAAACACTATTCCTAATCCCTGTCATTCAATGTCACGCCTGTTCATGCTCCGCAATGAAACCGCATTTCACTCCCGTACATTAAGGTAGGTGCCAGTACAGCGTCATGGACAGCCAATCTTGCCTTTTTCGACATGAATTGGCTCTCCATAACACTGCGAAGGGCACCGTTAACCTTATTACCCGCACTCACTCTTCTTTCAATATCTTTGTCAAACTTTCCATCACTTGTAAATAGAGATCCCAAATATACAAACTCATCCACTTGTTCAACTTTCTCACCGTCAATCATGCACTCACAAACTGTCCTTTCATTATTTTCGACTACCATTACTTTGGTCTTACTAGCATTCACTTTCATTCCTTTCCTTTTCAATGACTCATTCATACAATTAATCATCTGCTGCAATTCATACGCCGACGGTGCAAGAAGAACTTGATCGTCAGCATATAAAAGGCATTTGATGATTAAACCACCCATATCTAGACCCCAATCACGACCTTTCAGATCTTCCAAACAACTGTCCATGAACAGATTGAACAGCCACGGAGACGCTACGCATCCCTGTCTGACACCTCTATGGATGCCAAACCAGTCTGAGTAGGTCCCGTTTACCCTGACACAGGCACTGGAATCATCATAAAGTGATTTCAAAGCCCGTACCAAGGTCCTGTCCAACCTGAACCGGGACAGCAGCAAGGTCCACAACTCATTCCTGGGTACCCGATCATAAGCCTTCTCTAAGTCCATGAAAGCGCAGAAAACCTTTTGGTTTTTAGCCAAAAACTTCTCCGTCACCTGGCGCAAAGAGAAGACTTGGTCGGTGCATCCCATTCCCTTCCTAAAACCAGCTTGTACATCCCAGATTTTTTCATCAGTCTCACGTATTACCCTTTCGATCAACACTTTTGCATACATTTTGCCGACGATACTAAGAAGGCTGATTCTATCTTTATCTTTAAACGAGCAATTCTTGTATATATATATAATTGGAATCTCGGAAACGGCTGCACCGATTTTCATGAAATTTGGTATGTAGAGGGATTTGGGGCGATAAATCGATCTAGCTAGGTTTAATTTTTAGAAAACATCTTTCCAACCGTGTTTTCGGGCATGAAAAATTGCTCAAATTGTTAATACGACTCTTACTGACATCTATTGCCGAGTAGTAATACTATGCTATACGTAGGATGGTGCGGGGGACGTTTTGGTTTTGAAGTAACTAGAGATGGGTTATGAAAAAATCGAAGGAAAATAATCGATTTTTTTACTTCGAGCGAAGCTCGGTCGTCCAGGTACTATATATTATACTTACTAAGAAGTTTTTTTTTGAGCTAGATATTTCCCAATTGGATTTGGACAATGTGTCAGAATTTGCTTCTTAGATGACGCCAAATATATAATTCAAATTTGATATTCAACAGGATGTAGAGGAGCGTGTAGCGAAGACTTTCCCGACACCTATTGATAAGTGGGCATTGGCTGACGCGCGCGATGCGCTCTCACAGAAGCGACGCCGTGGCCTGTTACCTACCGACAAGGTTCACAATATGCTTAAGGTGAGATATTTTTGTTTTTTTTTTACGTAGCCTGAATTGTTTCCCACTGCAAAGGCCTCCCCCCAAGTCTTCCACTCCTCTCTATTTTGGGCCACCTCCTGCCACTCCGGTAGGTATCGATCCAGGTCGTCCCGCCATCTCATTAAGGTGAGATATAAAATAAAAAAATAAAAAATGCACTTCACGCGTTTTAATCCCAAAGCGGGGTAGGCAGAGGCACTTGCTTAATAAGCAAATGCCCACGGTTCACCGAGCGTATTTAACCCAACGTGACAGGGGGTGAGCCCATCGCCGTTATAGGGTTCACACACCTTGTGGTGTGCGGGTTTCATCACGATGTTGTCCTTCACCGTACGAGCGTTGCGTTGCGTACATAGGCTCTGAAAAAGAGTCCCATTGGTACACGTCCAGTAGCCGGACTCGAACCCGCGACCTCCCGGTTACAAGTCAAGTATCCGACCAACTGGACCACATACGCTCTTGTGAGATATATTTTTTTATCTCTATGAACAAGCGTCCACGCGTTGACCACCATCTTGCCTAATGTTAAGCAGCGATGTGGTCTACGATGGAGCACACTTGTTCATTAGATACCTATTCACCCCAGTGACTGGAAGACCTTCTGGCAAGTCGTTCCACACCATGGCTGGCAGAAGCTGGATACGAGAAGCCGAAAACAGATCACAGTGGCGTGCAATTGGAGAGGCCTGTGTCCGGCAGTGGACAAGTAGGGGCTGATGATGATGATGATTGGTGTAGTGGTCAACATGTTTGCCAATAATATTAATTCCCTTTTCCGAACAGGAGATTCTGCCCTACAAGCTGGACACGACCGTATCCGTGTTCATAACAGCAGTGCTGGAGTACATAAGCTGTGACATACTGAAGTTGGCCGGGAACTTTGTGAAGAAAATCAGCCGCGCCGGCCACGAGAGCGTCTCTTGTAGAGATATTGAGACGGCTATGTGCGCTGATAAGGTATGTTATACGGGCATTGGCTTTTACGACAAGGTAGGCAGTAATCCCCAAGGATTGACACCTATGTATAGTTAACTTGTCTTTACGAAATACCTATCTACTCACCCACAAAACACAGGCCCTTCGTTAGCCTATGTCGTGAGTACAACAAAAAAAGATCTAGCAATAACTCTGTTATAAGGTTCGGTAGCCAAAATACTAAGGTAGGCAGTGTCTTTTTGCCTATATGGTGTGCACGCCACTGGTATGTTATATGGGCAATGGCGTGCACTGGCTTTTACGACAAGGTAGGCAGTAATCCCCAAGCATTGACACCTAAGTATAGGTAACTTGTCCTTACGATATATAGGCACCTACCTATCTACTCGCCCACAAAACACAGGACCTTCGTGTCATGTCGTGAGTACAACAATAAAAGATCTAGCAATAACTCTGTTATAAGGTTCGGTAGCCAAAATACTAAGGTAGGCAGTGTCTTTTTGCCTATATGGTGTGCACGCCACTGGAGCATGGTTTATTTTGGAAGTCCGGTGTCTTCGGAGGGCGAACAGGATTAGAGGGCTGCCTCATCTTTATGAATACCACTTTCGTTTAACTATGTTCCTTATATAAAGTGTATTGTGAGCTCTAAGTATTGATATAAGAAACTAATTTAGATTTGGACATTCGCAAGCAAAACGTGTATAATACAGTCTAAAATCCAGTGTATTTAGACTTATAAGTACAATTCGTGCGAAAACGAGACGGGTCGCTAGTTGGAAATAACCTCGAAAAAGATATTGACAGATTGATTCATTGATTGATAACAAACAAGCCAATAAAAGTCAGACGAAAAGCAATTAGACTTGCCATTTAGAATAAAATGAGACGATATAAGGAACATGCAGGAGTGAAAGAGTAAGAAAGAATATTTTCTGTCCCTTACTGCGTATCAGGGTCAATCTGGATCCAAACTGTCAAATCGGTAGTAAAACTGACAGTTTGGATTCAGAAGTACTTAATTTTACATACGTTTTGGAGGAAAAGAGACAGACTGAGGGTGGTATGCGGCTTTCAGGTCTAGTTGTTTTTGTTCTAATCAATGAACAATATCCTACCTCCGTTTCAGGTACTAATGGACATGTTCTATCAAGAGTCGGAGCCGCGGCGTACGGAGGCGAGGTCGCCGGCCGCCGACGGTCAGAGGCGCGGCTCCTTGACGTACGCCGAGCTCGTTCGAGACCTCTTGACTGACGAGAAACACTTTCTGAGAGAGCTCAACCTCATCATAAGGGTGTTTAAGGAGGAACTAGAGAAGATTTTGGAGCATGATACTAAGGTAATAAACGCATATTATACTGGGTGTAAAGGGACCCCGAGCAATGGTCTTAAAAACGTTGTTGGGCTCGTGTCAATATGAACAACTTTTACTATGGCGACAATGCGGTGAAATGAACACACAGTACAGAG
>SJJU01017574.1:0-13866 GCA_012932125.1 Conopomorpha cramerella
GCCTATATACCCGGTTAACAATATTGAGTTAACAGTACTGTTATATTTCGGCGATGGGCTCACCCCCTGTCACGTTGGGTTAAATACACTTGGTGAACCGTGGGCATTTGCTTATTAAGCAAGTGCCCCTGCCTACCCCGCTTTGGGATTAAAAGGCGTGAAGTGTATTCTTTTTACATAGTATAAAACAAAGTAACCGCCCGCTCTTAGTCTGTAAAACCACATAACGGATTTTAATGCGGATTTAAACACGAAACATTACCATTTCCAGACAACCCCTGTCCGAACTTGGGCAACATAGTGACAATAAAACTATCGGAAAACATCGAGAACGTTCTGCAATCGGACGACACGTACCTCACGATGCTGTCCGAGATGCATTTCCAAATGAACTACAACAACGGCCAATGGACCAGGCTGAAGAAGTACAGGCACATAGACGGCATGGTGCCGCAGAAAATACCGCCCGGCTCAACTGTTATATCCGCCAATAACCAGCAGCCGATCGTTTCGTTAGCCAATCAGAGCGTCAGCTAAGAGAAGGTACGTAGTTCCTCAATTAGGTGTAGTTTTTAGGTAGATTGTTTTTTTTTTCCTCTTTTGTACATTGATTAGCTAGGATGTATTTGTTGTCAAGTTTGTAAGGTGAGAGCAGAGATTTTTTTTTTGTGTCGTTTAGTAATTTGTAGCTTGTGTCTTATAAACCATAATGTACTTTTTTTTTTCATTAATTTGGAGAGTATAGTTGTTGAGTTGTATTAAATGGACGAAAAGCAAGTAATGGATGTGAAGGTTTAAGGCTGATTTCACACATCATCAAGTATTGTAGCGAGATTATGAATAGAACCCCCTTAAGCCCTGCAAAGCCCACAAGGGGGCGTTATCGCCTACTTTTGGAAAGACTAACTCGCCTGTGTACTCGGGTGAAGTGTGAAATAGCCTTTAAGAATAAAAGATTCATGTTTTTCATTCTTCGGGATGATTAATTTGAGGATAGGTAGGTGTTTTTTTACAATGAAAGGAGTGAATGAAGTGTGTATTACGGAAAACAAGTCTGTTAAACCTTTTGTGGACACGGCACTTAATACAATATACGTTTTATTGTTATCTCAAAAAGATGCGATATGTGTCCACGAAACGGTTAAGTTACCTTTTACAATGGTCCCTCAATGGTTAATAAAATTAGATCTCAATTTAGGACCCGTATTGTGAAATAATTATAATACTCAAGTGTCGCCTGAGCATAGTTTGTTTCTTTTACACAATCGGTATTAGAGGGAGACAAACTTTACTTGAGCAGAGGTCTGCGCTTGAGGAATATTTTCAAAATACGGGCCTTATATTAAGTTATAAAATATAGGTTGAAACATATATACCCTAGGAAGCCGATGATCTCGATTTTTTTTTCTAATTGACACTTAAAATCAACAATATTTTTATTAGTTTGTTCATTTCTCAAAAGATGGCGCTACGGTGTAATATGTCGATCATCAATCAAATATCCTAAAGTAAAGTTAATGCAACAATTACAATCAATATTGAAAAACGACGTAATTAGTCTGATTTACATTAAACCGTGTTGTCCCATTAGTCCCGTTGAAGTTGTCCCGTGACAGGACTACTGGGATTTTCATTAAAATATTTAATATGGGTATTTTAGCGCGAAAATTAGCCATAGATAAGCATTCAGCTTACTTTCGTTGTTTATCCGTTTCGACACAGTTATAACATGAACCGTGGTCGCGCTACAATACCCGTTTTAAACTTTGAATATAACGTCAGTGCGCGTTTCCTTAAAAAATATTTTCACTGGGATTTTTAATCCCACATGTTCAATTATTTTAGACATATTTACTACACTAAACTACTACGCACAGTCAACACAGAAATTAGTAGTGATCTCTATGTCTTAGAGGAGAATGAGCTCAAACATGCCTCATCAATAGAGCGAGCAGAAACAATGGCGTTCGGTTTCCCACGGTTTTATCCGAATCATCCTGTATATACATACACACATCAAAAGTGTCCAGGGATCAAGTACATTTTAGAAGATTGCAATCAAGAATATATTTTACAAAAACTGAATTCATTACAGGTACAGGCATGGGGAATTAGGTAGGAGACCAATCCAGAAGATTAGATTTGATTTAAATAAATTTCATTTTTTTAGAGCTATAAATGTTCTTGAACCCTAGACACTTTTGATGTGTGTATAATTATGAGGTACCATTGTAAAACTATTGTAACTAGACACCCTGTGTATAATTCGAATAGTGGATGAAAGTAACAACGAATGACATTATATACAAGCGTTTTGATATATAATATTTCACTAAGGAAATATTGTCTGATATATGTTTAGTATAGCTAAGTTTGTCCTTAGTGTTTGTTGGCATTTGATTGTTACGAATATTTGTTTAAAATTCGTAATTAACATGTTTGGTGTAAACAGAAATATTATATTGTAAAGATGTGTACATAATATAAAAAAATATATATTTTTAGGTCGTCTCAGACGTGATGAATGTATGAGTAATTTTATGTACTGAGTGTAAAATAACCCCGTGCAATGGTCTTTGGAACATTGTTGGGCTCGTGGTTATGAACAATTTTTACTATGGCAACAATGCGCGGAAACGAAAACTTTTTTTTATTCATCTCCATAAAAAAATCTATTTTTTTTTTTCAGAAGATGATTTTGTATGGGGATGGAAAAAAATTTTCGTTTCCCCGCATTGCCGCTATACTAAAGTTTATTGTTCATATCGACAAGCCCAACAACGTTTCCAAGATCTTTTGCTCGGGGTCCTTTTACACGCAGTATTAACTCTGTTATCTACGTAGAATTATGGCACATTTTACTACGTCTGTGATGGCCTAAATGAGTTTATGGAACCAAAGTGTGCCATAGATATGACATACTGAAATTAATGAGGAAATATAAAAAATGTAAATTCGCTATTATGTTATTGCTATTCATGTAAATATTACGGTGTTATCCATTTTGCCGGTACATAATGTTTGTACACTATTATAAACTTTAAGCTGAAGGTATAATGATAGTTTTCCTTTGAGTGTAACAGTTTATACATTGGAGTTTGTCGTGAAAGTGTTAATTTGAGCGTTTGATGTGATTTTTTTTTTATTACCTATTTCACAATTAATAAACATTTAATGATCTTAGACCTTTGGCCTTACAATTGTAATAAATATGTATACTTATTCGGTATATATAATGTTTTATATGTATAAATAATCGTTGTCATAGTTAAATAGTGCTATTAAAACAATAATATTATGTCAGAGCCTTAAAAACTGATGTATAAGCATTCTTTTTTTTTGCTTCGTATGAACAAATAGGTGAAAGTTTCAGTATGTGAATTAAAAAAAAACGTTGGCAACACTCCACTCATACCATGGCCCACTTTCGCCTTTCAGCCTTTTCAACTTTCTCAAGATTAGCTAACATTTTTTATTTTTCCGTGCGTGTAAAAATACCCCGAGCAATTGTCTCAGAAACGTTGTTGGGCTCGTCAATATGAACAACTTTTATTATGGCAACAATGCGGAGATAAGAAAAAAATATTTTCATCTCCATATAAAACAGATAATTTTTTGCCTTCAGAGATGACATTTTCTACGGATATAAAAAACTTTTTTTTTCTTCATATTGACGTGCCCAACAACGTTTCTAAGACCATTACTCGGGGTCCTTTTACATTGTGTATATTTTTGTATGTACGGTCCGTTGTAAGGGCGAAGTGTGTATGAATTATCAAAATGCAGTAGTGGAAGTGTACAGATCGTTTTAACAGTCATGTTGTTCATACGAGAGTCAAAAAGTTGTAATAAAAATAATGCCTACAACCTGGCAAATGTAACAATTCCCTTTTGACAGTTGTCACCTGTATATATTTTGGAGACTTGACAATCAATATATCGCACAGTTAGAACAAAACTGACACAAAACGAAGTGTGTAATTTTATCAAATTGAACCTTAACATAAAAGATACAAAACTTAAATTACAAAATTGTTTGTATTGGGCCCTTTCGTATTGGGCCCTTTTTGTTCTAACTATGCGATATGTATGAAGTGGACAGATGTCAAAAGGGAATTGTTAGATTTGCCAGACTTTAGTTGTGTTTTTTGTAATAAAACTTTATATAAACATTACATTTTGCCATGTTAAATAATATACGCTTGGGACTGTCGTTCCAATACTGAATTATGTGACGGCAACGAGCCAAATCCGATTCGCTTTATTATCTATAGATAATTACTTACTCATTGAGGACATCTAGACTTAACGTAAACCGCTAGGTAATTACAAATAGTGCCTTGTGACTTATGTAATACGGTATAATTTGCAAAAGTGCAAAATCTCTAAAATTCTAACGCTCAACGCCACTCGTACACATTTGACGTTTATCACGTGACTAATTCTGTTTTCAAAATGATGTAATTTTGCTATTATTTCGATCTCATTTTACATTAATAAATAAAAATCCTAATCTGGATACTTACGTACGTGTACATTATTTTTTGGCGGCCATCTTGTTAAGCTTCCGCGTCATAGCCGCTAGGTGGCGTTATTCGTTGATCTTTGTGTCTGTTAATTGCATTTGTCAACAAGTATACCTTGTGATGAACGTGAATAAAAATATTAAAGTCATCTTTAAAATGTTTTTAACAAAGTTAACTTCCGTCAAATTGTGGGCAGTTCTCAATAACTGTCCCAGTCGAAAATCTTAGATGAAATAGTTACATGTTTTATTTATGCTGTTATTATTTGTCACTAGATGTACTCTGTGAGAATGTGGGGAAATGAAAAATCAATTTTTCATTTCCAACAAATCTCCGTACAAAATTTCGCGTTAGTTAATATTTGTAGTACGATATATGTATGATTCGTTCATACATTATGCAAGAGATGTCCTGAATGAGTACCTATGTTAAAAGACAAATAAATAGGTAACTTAAATTACTTAATACTTTTTTTACGTGAATTTTTTTTTCTGATCTCAATTACAAGGACCAGTTATGGAAAATGTTTGCTGTGTGTTTGATTAAATGCTTAAACGTGGAGTTTTAAAATGAATGTTTTTAAATCAGGGTTTTTTTATTACATAATTTAAACTCTATTTCTGGTAGGTAAAGATCAAAATCACTCTTGATTTACAGTCTGTAAAACGCTTTTAAAACGTAGTGTTCTGTGTTTGTAGACCAGTCCATTTCAGCAGGTGTCAATATCCCCCCAGACGAAAGAAAAATAACGATCACAAATCGATACAATCTCGATCACCTGATTGTGATTAATGTATGTAGAGTTCGAACTTATTTTTTTGTCCGGGGTCATTGACACCTGCTGTAATTGACTCGGTGTGGTCTACAAACACAGTAGACATCTCCTTAAAAGGGTATTTCTGACTCTACCTGCATAACAGTTCTGTTGTCTATGGTTTTCGGAACAGAATTGAAAACCATAAAGCAGTATAAAATCTAGTGATCATAGAGTTGGAATAATTCCACGTTTATGCATTTAGCGTGGGAAAAAAACCTACCTTTTTTTTATTTACCTACTAGGTTTGTGTGTGCCAAAATGAATTACTATTGGAAATTCTTAGAAGCATGATTTTCTTTTCAAAGTATGGTAAAAACCAACAAAATGTATGGGAATAAATAGAATGAGGTAATTGTACTACTCATATAATAGCAGGTTACTTTACGTATGAAAGACGAATAAAAAATATTGTTTAACAGTTTATTAACACAACATACTTCAGCTTCTGTACTCATCGAATATAATATTGAAAATCAATAATTTTGAATAGTAACGCCATCTTTATATCCTAATACAACTGGACTTGCGAGCCACGTAGCATATTAGGCATCCAAACTGTCACTTTTACTACTAATTTGACAGTTTGGATCCAGAAATACCTCGATACGCAGTACGGGACAGAAGATAATTTCTCTCTTTCACTTTTATTATCTCGTTTTATTCTTAACGTCAGTTTTGAATTGCAAGTCTAGTTGTTTTTTTTTTCTTCTGAGAATCTTGGGGTATGTTCTATGTGTAAATAAACTGTACGTTAATCTAGGTACTTATCGCTCTTTTACTGCAACAACTCGATATTTTGTCATTGTGAAATGAATCCTTAGTAGTGGTAATAAGATTGTTATTTCAACAGTGTCACATTGTGAGATGTCGCGTTGTTGCAGTAAATGAGCGTTATGTTTCATCTACCCCCTATTTCCCCTTAGTCCCATTTCGTAGAAGGATTTGATAGCTGGCTACGACATGGGAAAGATTTTCCAATTTCGAAGCTGACCACGAACAAATTAGGTACGAAATGAGTCTGTTAATTCCCGTGTCGTAGCCAGCAACGAAATGGGAATGGGAAATGGTTTCGGGTACACATGGGATGACGCCTGTATCACTGTACATTGCACAATATGCCTTAAAGTATGTAATATATGTATATGTAGATATTAACACGTTATGTTTTTTTTTTGTGTAATGTTACGTCACATCTCACTGGTCACTTAAAAGTACTGTCGGTCAAAAAAGTGGTCTATCGATTGTCATTAAAATTGATATAGATGACTTATTTGATATCGATTTTATATTGTGTGTGTCGGTGTCCAATGAAGTGTTAACACTCCGTGGTAGGTAATAGAGACTGCGATAAATGAGAGAATAATTATTTCTTTAAATGAAAAATATATTTTTCACATTAACTATATAAAAATTAAAAAAATAAATTATTTAATTTTACGTTCTTATTTTATTTCTTTAATTAATCAATCATGCGGGTAATATTTCATCGGATTGAAATAATCCTGTTTCAGATATTTGATGAACAGATCGCTTTTTTTGTGCGTGCTGTCATGTCAACAAGTTAATTGAACGCCTTACACAAGGTTCAATGCTAAGTGAGGTCTGTTTCTTGATTCTGTTACGTTATTATACAAGACGCGACCTTAGAGTACTGTTTTACTAACAGATATTTTTAGTACAGTCCTTTGCCAGTGTATGAATAAATGACTTATGTGAGCTCCCAAAGAGACCCATTTTCGCCATATAGCGCGGCTCATTCCGAATATCTACTCTAGGTGAATAGTGGGAAAACACGCGTCCAAGAATCCTCCTCATATAAATTAAATTTACAATTGAATGGCGTGGTAGATAACCGAACGCGCATTTTCCGAATATCTACCCGCGGGTAGTATTTCCAGGGTGGATAATGGGAATAAGCCTATAGCGCTATACATCTCATGTACATAACATAATCAATATTACATACTACGTTACAGTATGTCCCTCTGCAACCCTAGCAAAGCGCTACAAGTAAGAAATGACAAGACATACCAAGCACTGCGATTGGTTGAAACAAGCTTAGCCGCACGATGTGTGACATAGCAGCGAATCACAGCGCGTGTTTGTTGTACGTCGTGTGCCTTACTTGACGCGCATGCTAGGGCTGCTGATAGTCTATGTAAAAAAACATATATACGGTCGAATTGAGAACCTATATAAGTATATATTTAAATGAAAAAATATATATATATAAGTAAAACTTCCTCCTTTTTGTTTTGAAGTCGGTTAAAAAGTGCATCAGAGAAAGCAAGAACCTAACTGCTAATGAAACTATTCTTTGCTGGTGGTCAATTAAAATTTTCGGAGGGATATAAACTGTTGTCGCCTATCTACTGCATATAATAGGACGTTCTATACACTAGCAATGGTCTTATAAACGTTGTTGAATTAACAGGAAAATTTGCTCTGTAACTTATACTCTGGCATTTCTCGCTGTCGCTAATTCCTACCACAAATCGCATTGTCTCGCATACCTAGCTCATATCAATAGTGATATAATTACTGATAAACGACCAATAGCTTAAAATTATACTATGTGATGCGATACTATGATAAAATGTACATAAACGAATTAGTTGTCAGTGATGAAACAATATAATCTGGACTGTCTGTCTCACTATTCCTACTGATACTTCTATTACCGAAATAATCATGGGCGATTTAGACGTTTAATCGGTAGTTATATTGGGACTGTTTTAGTATAAATGTCCCAAAAGTATAGTACTGAAATATAACCGACAGAAGTCACCCTGGATAGCTACTAGCGACATCTAGATAAGACATTTTTGGTGTTTGAAAATTCCCCATTGCCATTTAAATAGATAGTAAATATAGTAGGAACGAACCATGAAAAAATATGCTTCTTGAGAAACCGTCAAATAGTTTATGCGGAGGAAGAACTTCGGTGTACATGGATTTTTTTTTTTATCAATCCTTAGAGCAACATTAATTCCTTACAATTGGGGATAATGTTGTGAAAACTTGTGAAACTGTTCTGTGTTTTTTATGTTTCCAAATATACTCGTAGATAGTGTAGTCTATTTTCATTTTGAATCTACTTCATTACAATCTGATGACGATTCGTGAAAATGTAATAAATGAAAAATGAATGGTTCTGAAATATGTCGGTTTTTTTAGAAATGTGAAAACATTAAGATCACTCACGTGACTTGTATTAATTAAATTAGAAATAGTGAGACTAAATATACATATATATATATATATATGTATATGATAGATAGAGCCTAATATCACAAGCCTAATGTCTCCACTTGTCACGGTACTGACATACCCTTTTCGCTTCATCTACATTCATACATGTTTCGAGTACTTTTCACGCCACCTTCCGCCAGGACATCACCAATCTGGTCGATGTATGTCCCTCTGCGGCGACCTCTACTCACCTCTACCCATCTCTTTCGTCTATCTACTTTCATCCATTCTCTCCATATGCCCAAATAAACATTTAAGTTCTTTATAAATTGATTGATGAGATACCTACATAAAGGTAAGCAGGTACAGCCGGAAAAGAATTTGGTCTAGTAGCCTGTGGTTACACCTTGTCATTAAACATCAAGGTTCAAAACAGCCGTACGTTATTGATGTTTTAGAGACACAGAAAGTGTCATTAAAGCTATAGACCGCTTTTTTGACTGACTGTACATCCTGATAGTACATAATATGTCATTTTTTAGAGGTTTTTTGTCGTTGTTCCTTGGGGAAAGTTTTCGGTATCATGGGCTGAATTGCTGTAATAGAAATAAATATTCATCTTTTACCCCTAGGGGAAAATACTTCAGGAGCAACAGATCAGACTAACCGCGAAATTTCCATAACCCTTTAATTGACAGATGTCATTTCACAAATTTGTGAAATACAAATGGATTGTAATTTATAAGTCTGCCTGAACGGTTTGTCGGTTGTCTAATTTTTTCATAACACCTACAACCTTGTTTTTTGTATTGAATAATATTTATAGAGCAATTGAAAACACAAATCATATACTGCCTTATATCTAACTAACTAAATATTATTATTAATTTGATATGAATAATAAACTATAATAAAAAAAACGCTTATGATTACGAGGCTCTATATTTTTGTACATTTATCACACAAAATACTAGGACGAAATAAACTGTGAAATATATATAAATATAGTAACAATAGATAGCTCATTGATATTTCGAAAATAAATACCGTAAATTAGACTCTATCTTAAGGAGTCAAAGCAACACATGTATATACAATATTAGTTATTTTAAAAACATAATTTGTATAGTGAAGAGTTTTCTTTAAAAAAAATAACAAGAATGAGTAAGATGAACTATCATAGAATTAGAGTAGTCGCATTTCATTCGTTTTCCACTGTCTTTGACAGATTGTTTTTTTTTTTTAGAAAACTCCTCATTCACAAACACCTTTTTTCTGTACTTTCCCTTTTTACATACATGGTAATTTTGTAAAATATGTATATGCCAATTATCTGTTTTTTTATTTGTTATTCGATTCATCTAACATTAGTTTATCTCGAATTTTCAATGATAGAAGTGAAATGTGGGAATATTTTGTATGTTGTGCTCATTTTTATAAGTTTACATTTACTGCAAGTGCAGTTGTTTGAAATATATAGTGTATAAGTTTTGTTGTACCACGATTATTAATGTTTCTTTTCTATAGATATATTAACACGCTGTATATATTAGATAGTACAAAAAAATATAAACATGAGAAAATTTTATGAAGTTTTTGTTTTTTTTTTACAAACTACCTAAACCGGCTGAAAGCATACATAGGGACAGACTGTTATTAGCCGTGTGGCGCCGGCGAATAGAATGCATGTGTTACCACCCCAGCTCAACTTTTCCCGGGGTCGTAAGAGGCGACCGAGGGAACTCACCAGAGGCCGGGCAGCAGCGCTCTCTGTGAGTAAAAACCAATACACCACTGCGACCGCCTACCAAGCGTGGCGATTATTGCTATTTCCCCCCTTAAATGATCATGGAAATCATTGGGGCCTACATCCAGTAGTGGACTTCTTATGGCTGATGATGAGGGACAGACAGCGGGAGGCGACTGTTTTCTGCTAGGTCGATAGAACAAAGTAACACATTATAAAATCTCGATACGTGGAACATTTTTGGCGAATTTTATCCCAAACTAGTGGATGCCCCGCGATTTCATTCGCGTAGTTTCAGTATGTCACCCAAACTATAGCACCCTCTATACTGCACTAAGTCCCACAGGAACGGGATAAAAATCATCCTCCTCCTGGTTCTAAGCTACGTCCCCACCATCTGCCTAATCTGTTGAATCGTTCTTGAGTTATAAGTGTTGTAACAAACCCGTCTTTGTTTTATATTTACCTGTAGATATTAATAAACAGTTTCTTAAAATCTCAAAAAAAAAAAAAGTATTTGCAACCGTGGTACTACGGTAACTTTTTTTAAGAATAACCGTAATAGAACTTGTAATAAAATCGCCGTAATACAACAGGTGGTAAAGTATTTTTTCTCGTCAAACCTATATTTTCGTCAATATACGACTTGCTCCTCTAGTTATGATTGGCAACGGCTTATTCCGAATGTTCACCCTAGAAAATTCACCCCAGGGTGGATAGTGGGAAAACACGCCAAGAATCCACCTGGTCATATAAATACATTTTCAGTTGTATGGCAGTGTGGATAATCGAACGCGCATTTTCCGAATATCTACCCTGGGGTACATTTTCCAGGGTGAATAGTCGGAATAAGCCGTGGCAACACGGTAATTTCTTCATTGACTGTAGTCAGTAGTACCACACAGTTATTAACTTTAGTACAACCAGTCTAAGTTTTTACTACGTAATTAGAAGTAGTAGGTAGGTACTACGTAATCAGAAGTAGTGGGTGTACCACGGTACGGTTGTCTTAAGAGCGATCCTAAGTTCATTCTCTGCTGAGTTAAATCACAACACCACTGGGACCGCCAACCCGCCACTTTATTCGGTTTAGGACAGATTCTGTTTAAGTCAGATACTTTTTACGACAGATTCGCTTTGGGACAGAAGTACAGCCCAAGTTCAGTAATACACAAACACAGTAATTTCGTTGACTTGGCAGATGAGTTTTAAAAATTCTAATACACGTAGGTACGTAGTAATTGACGCGAAGTGATGTCATGCGGTTCCATTCTTGTTAAACCAGATGTTTCGTTCTTCGTGGGCTTACGGGCATTAAACGGGCAACAATTTTTATTTACTATATGAGTAAGGTTTAATAAAAGTATCTACCTAATTACGAATTTGCCTTACTTGGATTCTGTCTTAAAAAGAATCTGTCCTTAATCGAACAAAGGAAGCCGCCTACCAAGCATAGCGATTTCCACACAATAGGGGAGTCCCTCGTCCAGCAGTGGACGTCATGTGGCTGATGATGATAAATAACTGAATCCCTAAGAAATTATAGTCAAGGACTGCCGGAGCGTAAGGGGCAAGACCATCGAACTCTAGAGACCACAATTATTAGACAGCGAAACTGTTCTGGCAATATTTATATCCTAGTTCAAGCATAACGATGCTCGTCTTCCCCCAAAGATGAGCGCCTCGACGTGAGTGAATGACAGACGATTGAGCCAATCATCCGTTTGGCCACGCCCATTCTCGAGAGGCCTATGTACAGCAATGGATGAATATGGGCTGATTAATATGAAATATAATGTGATTTTTCTTTTATTTGAAACAATCGGCCTAACCGTGGTGCTTGCATTGGGAAATCGTGCGTCGATTTAGCAGAATGGTAGGCACTGCGAAATGCGAAAGGTTAAACATTCATGGTTAACTAAATAGTCAGGGACTGCTGCTTTTTAATGTGTTTTTGATATGCCAATGATTGATTCGCAGGCAGTGCTTTCGAGTAGCAATGGACAGTCGGGAATATTGAATCGATTATTCGATTCAACATGTATGTTTTCAAATAGAGCTAAGAACTACGAAATCAAAGCCTAGAATCATCTGATTTTTTTTCAATGATTTGTGTACTCTTCTAACATAGTGTATTCTTTCTCACTCGCTCGCATTATTTCAGGAAGAGGATTTTCATTTCAATAAACACAAGATCATTTTTGTTTACGATATAAATAAAAAGTGGGTAGGTAAATATTCCTTACAAAATAACCATAGATAAACCTACTAATTATCTAAACTGTGCTTACATTCGTTCATTTCAAAACTGATACTGCTTTGGCGTAAATATCGTACAATCAACTTTGTTTTGCTTCGCTCTTACAATGACAGCTGTTCATGGTTGTATTTTGACGAGATTTTTACTATAAAAAATCCGAAACGTTTTTACAATATATCATATTTATTGTTTTGTAGACATCACCAACGCAATAATGGATGAATTGAAGTGTCTGGAGCACCCAACTCTGAAGGTAAATAAACATTTTCGCTAGTTTATTTTCGACGAATAGCCAAGTAATGAACCCTCAGGATGATCCTAATTATTCTTTGTATAGGTATATGACATGAACGCATGCACCTAAGTAATTAACAATGAAAACATTTTATAAATATAATGAAACGATTGAACAAAATTGAGATGACACCCAGGTTCCACCTAGATTCATTCCTCATAACATACACAAATACATGTATAGATATTGGTTCTGGATCAATTTACAGCATTACCTATTTAGTATATACGTCAGGTCAATATATAGATTGAAGATTCTGTAACTAATTTTGTTAAGTTTACACAGTGAAAATAAATCTATATTAGGTATATAAAACAGGACGAGACGGGTTTGTTACAACACTTATAATTCAAGAATGATTCAACCAATTAGGCAGAAAATTGGTGGTGATGTAGCTTAGAACCAGGAGAATAACATAGGATTCTTGTTATCCCATATTCTTGTGGGACTTACAGTATAGTGGGTGCTATAGTTTGTATGACATACTGAAACTATGCAAATGAAATCGCAGGGCGTCCACTAATAAATAATATAATACACACTTCACACCTTTTAATCCCAAAGCAGGGTAGGCAGAGACACTTGCTAAGCAAATGGCTCTTAAAAAGATTCCCATTGGTACACATTCAGTAGCCAGACCTCCTGGATATTAGTCAAGTATCTGACCAACTGGACCACAGATGCTCTAATAAATAAAATGTCCCTGGACATTTCATGATGCCCTGTACTCTGGGGTCAGAGATTGATATGTACATACTAAGAAAGTTGTGTTAGAATGGCTTAACCAATTAGGCTGGAAATTGGTGGGTAGGTAGCTTAAGACCAGGAGATGGACATAGGATTTTGTCCCAATCCCATAGGATATGTTGCTATGTACAGGGTGTTATATGTATGTATGTACTTACTGAAACTCTGCAAATGAATCGTGGGGTGTCCTCTAGCTATGCAAGAAAATTTGTAACAAATCCAAGAATAAACTCAGGCCAGACCACTGACTCAAGTCATCATCTCTTCCAGGTGCCCTATGAG
>SJJU01017577.1:0-10869 GCA_012932125.1 Conopomorpha cramerella
TCCTTTTGCTTGTAATTATAACTTTAGTTAATGGAAATAAATATTTTTGATTTTGATTTTTTTTTTTTTTTGATAAAAAAAACGATCTAAGGACATACAACGGAAGGCGACTTTGTTATGTATTGTGTCCAATATAAACCTTGCGAATGTATTGTAATAGTTCTTGTATCACTAAAACATACATAAGCTTCAATTATTACAAGTAGGAAACGAACCATACTGTTTATGTTTAATGACATTTATGATATCAGGTCGAATGTCATTAAACGGGTGTGTTTTTTTAAAACAGTGAACGAGCGTTTGACCACCATCTTGCCTGATGTTAAGCAGCGATATGGTCTTCGATGGAGCACACTTGTACATTAGGTACCTATTTACCCGTGACTTGAAGGCCTCCAGACTATACTGAGCAGGAACCTCAGACTCTGGCAAGTCGTTCCACATCCGGGCAGGTGTTTTACGAAATTCTTTGTAGACTGTACATACAAAATTGGGTGGGTAATTATATAGTTAACAAAATTGACGAGCATGTTTACTAAACTGTGTACAGAGCATCGTAACATCTGCCATGTTACCTCAGAGACGTAACTGTAATAATTAGATACGATGGTGAACTAGATTTCTGACCGCAAGTTATGTTAATTCTTCGGTCAAGAAAGATGGCCATGAATGCAAGGCGTTTTGGAAAGTGTTCCGCTAAAAAACTTAGGGAGCAAAATCATTAATCTAGGAGTGTGAGACGGGAAGACAATCTGTTGTTTGCCTCTGGAAGACATGGCACGGGTTTAAATTAAAATATTGTACAGTTTTTTGCCCATTTACCCTTAGTCCTTCAAGTTTTAAAGTTTCTTCGTGGGATTGAAGAAACATTATTTTGAGATATAGTCAATTTTGTAGTCAAAATTTATTGTCAAAATATTCAATCAATAGTCAAATCTCATTAAAATGTGAGGATGGACCATCACAAAATTTCAATCTTACGCGTGTATAGCAAATTGATCAAATATTACTCCTCTCCTTTACTTCTCTCTTTAAATACATTACACTTATTACACTAAATAATAAATTTAATTTAATATATAAATATTTGAATAATAAATTTAAAGGTGAACAAGTTTTTGACCACCACCCTGCCTGATGTTAAGCAGAGATGTGGTCTACTATGGAACACATTTCAGTTAAGTGACGTTTTGTAATATACCCGACAGTTTTTTATTTTGTTCGTTGATCTAGAAGAGTAAGTATTAGTACTATATTTTTTTTTGTCAATTAACTGCAGAAATTTACTCATAGTAAAAATACTAAATTTTGTGATGTGAATATGCATGTTTGTTACTTCTTAGCGGAAACCACCCGAACGAATTTTAAGAAAACTGATGATGGAGAACCTGGATTAGGACGTAGGCATTTTATTCCCAAAATTCTCCGGTATAAATTAAAGCCCGTGTTTTAATATATACATGCGGGGCACAGTTAAGTACCTATTATATTTCAGGCCACATTAGGTGACCTAAAAGACTTCTCCAATGGTAATGTACGAAGAACTCTAAATCAGTATCAATTTCGTGATATTGATCGATGCAAGGGCGTATTTCTAGAATCTAGTAGCGCAACATAATGTTGATTTTTCAAGTTTCCATTTCTAATACTTCTGGTCTTCCATTTCCTGACTAACCACATGCCAGGGCAGGGCATAGTATTATGACACGGAATTTTCTTAGGAATTCACTTTTACAATATGGGTAAAAAAGTATGAAATTAATCTCACTATTTCCATTGATGGTAATACTTCCTACTGGTGTCAGTATTCCCGTTGAATGTCTACATCGTTGTGTACTTAAGGAACAATAAATTTGAAATTTGTAGAGGTAAATTTATGAGTAACTTTGATGAGTTCTCAATCCGTAACGGGAATAGAGAGACCATACGGCATGTTGACTTAGTCAAATATACTAAGTCCACCTGTCCCTGTGTTATTAATTATTCCGAGCTCAGTCTCGTTAAGTTGATGCTAGCGTAACGGGACAGCAAGATTCACGAACTTCGTTTGAGGTGCGCATGTAAATTCGGAAAGTGTTCTGTCAGTTTCGATGACAGTTCCCGTGTCACTAAAACATCAAGAAGGTAGAGATGTTACATTGTGAAAAGTATAGAATTAACCTTAATGTCGAATAGGGTGGTAGACCTGATTCTTGGTCGACTGTACATACTAGGCAACAAGAATTATTGCACGACCACTGCCGTCATACGAAGAAAAGGCGTAAGTAACATCAACATCATTGTTTTCATGGAAATATGTTTTTAATTACTAGCACAGCTTCAGGACCACTAAGGATCATTATTCTTTAACCAAAACTAAGAGTTGTGCTCTTTCTTCTATTGGTGACATTGCAGGCGCCATATGTGTTATGTTCAATTGTTTCACAATGTATTCTCACCCATATCTATGCTGTATGATGTTTATCGTCCATTGCTGCCTGTTTTCACAATCTGACTACACTGACCCTTGGCATGCCAGCGACAGTATTGCAATAATTGCTAAACTTGCGACACAATATGTTGTCAATCAATATAATGTGTTACTTAGACAGTGTTTTGCCCTTTTATATATCATGTGACATTTTCTTGACGTGTGAAAAAGGTACACAGTGTGTCCGTTAAAAAAAATATCAGAAATGGATCGTGTTTATTTACAAACAAGTTAGTTTACGGACAAGTATCGTGAAATGCCCGCACATTTCATTGAAAACACATTTGATTGTGGCTTAATTAGAGAGAATAAACAAAGACTTGTCAGATTTCAATGTAATTCGCTCCCAATTATAAGCGACTTCAAAAAAGGAGTCCTTCTTTATACGAGACCATACCTTTCTAATGTATGTTCGTTTATCAATAACTTCGTCGTATATCAACCAATTTGGTTTTTTTTAAAGAAGTTATTTCAAATGATAAGTCCTCATGATAAGTCAGGATTTGACGACGCCAGACCAGATGAATCGAAGGGAACTTTAAAAATCGTAGGGGTGATTAGTACTGGTTGAAATCGTTTTTTTTTTTTTAAATAAACTTCACGCTTTTTCCCAAGTCGGGGAAGGCAGAGACACTTGCTAAGCAAATGCCTAAGGTTCACCAAGCAGATTTACCCAACGTGACATGGGGTGAGCCCAACGCTCAAGTTCTTTTTTCATGAAAATTATACGATCTATGATTGTAACAACAAAAATAATGTCCAAAAAAATCTTTGCCCCGTACGTAGTGTTCAGTTTTACAGCAAAAACGTTGCGAGGGAACCGTCAATCCGTTCCAGTCGGCACCTTCCACGTAAGACCCCTAATTTTCCGCTTTGTTTCCACGTGCGATTTCTTGCACCGACACGGACCTTTCAAGTGACACATGTATACATACAATAATGACCTCTATATCGTTAAATAATCGTTGCTAACGAAGAGCCAAGATACAATGGCATTGCGTTTTTCGCATGTTTCACTTCCGTGGACCATTTCGTGTGAACTTTCTTCTTCTATATTCACAAAGTAGCAACGTAACCATTATTAGTTAATCAAATATCACCAATCACCTACAATTTTGTTTTTAGAATACTACAATTACGGACATAAATATATGTATTTAGTGTTGAAAAAATGTACGCGTAATTATGGCTACTGCACCAATTGGATAATAAGTGTAAATCTAATAGGTTTGTGAAACCAATAAAGGTTTCATTTTGTCAGTATGTATATGAGACATTTTTACGTTTACCTGTGCATAAATTATGTCATATAAATACGGTACCATGCATAGGTACTTCATCTGTCTTCTATCGGGCGCATTTCGGAATGTACACAACTTAGTATTACTTATAATGTGTTTTCCATTTACGCGAACCAAATGTTTTTTTTTTAACGCAATGAACAAGCGTTTGACCACCATTCTGCCTGATGTTTGCATTTGCACTGTCATAGTGCGAACCGCCAGGATGTGGAATGACTTGCCGGAGTCTGTTACCTGCTCAGTGTAGTCTGGAGGTCTTCCAAGAACAAGTGAACAATGAACAAGTGTGCTCCATCTTAGACCACACCGGCATCGCTTAACATCAGGCAGGATGGTGGTCAAACGCTTGTTCATTTCGTTTTTTTATGTAGCCTGTGCTGTGTCCCACTGCTGGGCAAATGCCTCCCTCATTTCCTCCACACATCCCTATTTTTGGGCCACTCTTTAAAAAAAGCGTGTTTAAAAAAAATATTTATTAAGGTATAATTTGATGGATTACGCAGACCTTAAGCTTTTAATTGCGTTTCATTAGTGCAGGATTTTAGCGTGTATTTGGTTGTTGAAATCAATCTATTAAGCATTACTTAAGAATACACGTAAATTGGGGGGTATGAATATACTTAACCAAAAACCTGCTTACAATTGTGTTGGTAAAAAACAACGTTATGTTCTGTAATTGTATACTTCAGCATGTTTACTAATTAGTTCTTTGAATCATAAATAAATTAATTCATAAACACCGTTTTAATTTGGGTATTTTGTCTACTTCAATTATGCACCTAACACGAAATAAGTAGTACGTGCATATTTAGCAATGAACAAGTAATAGATTATGCAAAATGTACGATTTACAATATTGGATGACGTATGAATCGCAAGGCTTCTGTAAAACACCGGAGATATCCGAAATAATTGATTTGTTATCTTCTTCCTGTTATCCTAAAATGTTCTTGTAAATACAAACTGTAATGTAGGTAGAACTATTTGGGTAGGAAAGTAAGATATACTATTGAAATCACACCGTCACCTGAGCCAAAGAGACCCCAAAGGATACCCACCAGGGTATACTAAATACTGTAACCGCCTCATCTTTTTTATTCTTAGGATGAACCAGGAACGTTTACTTTTGTTTTGTCACGCGACTTTGAAAACGGAGGTGATTCAGTAAGACCTAGTTATTGTTGGGATACTAATAAAACTTCTGCTGTCTTTAATTTCGTGTCTGCGAAAGTGTTAAGTGCAAGAAACGAATCATTCTCGATTCGACCGTATATATGCGTTTCTTATGTTTGTTCGCTAATAACTTCGTCGTTGATGAAGCGCTTTCGATAATTTTTTTTTTGAAAGATGATATTTCAGTGATGTTCCATGCGGATCCCTGACATCGAATTAGGTTTTGATGGTGACAAACCAAACGAGGTGAACTTTAAAAAAGTAGGAGCGACTAATAGTTACTGGTCGAAATCGATTCTTTTTTCTGACAAATCATAGTTTAGCACTAATAACGATGAAATTAAAGATTCTAACTAACTAGATACATTCTCCAAATTCCAGGTTTAATTGTGTACGACAGCCACAGGGACAACGCGTGGCGTGTGACCCACGCCTCCATGTACCCGGACCCTGACCACGGCCAGTACGACATCCTGGGCGACAAGTTCACGCTGATGGACGGCATCGTGGGCCTGGCGCACTCGCCAGCTCAGGGATTGCTTTACTATCAGCCGCTTGCTACTGACAGGTATGGAGAGTTGGTTGTTGTCCTATGGTAGACACGGAAGAACATATTCTCTTATGTGATACTACATCACGAAGCGGCATTTGTTATTGATTTCACTCATCCATTTCAGAGTAACAAGTAGAGTTGTGTCTAAAAAATATTAAGTAGGTGTTTTCAAAATAGATTATTTGTAAGTTATTCTTTAGTGTACCTACGTAGATTATTATGAAAGTTTGTTTATATCAATTGTATCAGTTTAAATTGATGTAATTTTTAAATACTGACCCGCACCTATCTTTTCAAATGTTGTGCGGTTGACTGGTAGATAATACTGTAGTTTTGAGTCCAAGTATTAAATAAGTAAAAAAAATTGCAATAATTGTAGAGAGATATTCGAGACCAAAACTTATTATTCTGTCTGCTTTCGACGCCTTAAATTCCACCTTGGTGTCGTTGTATTTCCACTTAAAACAATGTTGCTTGTTGTATATTTCAAGGTTCAACAGAGGCTTACTTTCTCTGACTACTTTCTCATTGATTTTGTAATCGTTTTTTCTTTAATTTAACGGGCTGATGGATTCAATGAAGAAGCGTATGATTGTTTGATTACAAATGTCTGGCCCCAATTTGCACATGCTAATGTCTATCGGATTCTGCTTGTACCCGTAATGTCTTTAGGAGTACCTGATTACCTTCATTGTTAATTTTAACTTCATTGGAACAGAATTTTCGCTAATTTGTTGAATATAGGATAAAAAATAAACAAATAAATACACTTCACGCCTTTTAATCCCAAAGCGGGGTAGGCAGATACACTTGCTTAAGCAAATGCCCACGGTTCACCAAGCGTATTTAACCCAACGTGACGGGGTGAGCCCATCGCTGTTATAGGGTTCACACACCTTGTTGTGTGCGGGTCATCACGATGTTGTCATTAACCGTACAAGCGTTGCTCTGAAAAAGAGTCCCATTGGTACACGCCCGTAGCCGGACTCGAACCCGCGACCTCCCGGTTACAAGTCAAGTATCCGAACAACTGGACCTCAGACGATTGATATAATAATGGATACTTTACAATTTTTGTTTGATATAGGTAAAAGACGTACGTTAAAGAAAAAGACGTACCTATAATTTGAAATCAGACCTTAATTTTAGACTTTTAGCAAAAAACGAGAACACAACATCATTGTCCCCATCCTTTATCTTGTGGACGTGCGCATCTACTTGCTTTGGAGCATCAACAATCTGCCCTCAAGCTATGTTCTTTAAGTATCTTGTTTTCCTTTGCAGAATTTTCAGTGTGTCAACATCAGTACTTCAGTCCGGTCCGCCGGCAGAAGGCGCTGATCTCCCAGTGAACCTGGTCGGCCGCAAGTCCTCCCAGGGTTTGGGTATAGCGGTTGACCCACGTGATGATACTATATTATTCAGCCCGATGACTGAAACTGCCATCGCCGCTTGGAACCCTATCACTAATGCTCATAGGTAAGGTGCATATGTCATCGTTTAGAGCGATTTCTTGACCGTAAACTTAGTTGTCGATTTAAGCATGGGCTGCCGGATCCATATTGAAGAATAATAACTCGCATTTTGATTACTCATTTCACTCTTCCTGGAAAAGAAATTCAGTTAAAATCTGGTAAAGAACCAAAGTACTGACGGGCTTAACTGGATAAATGTCAGGACCGTGATAAATGGAGATCTGTACTTTCTGCCTGCCACTTTCGGAGACAGATGTAAAGTGATGTATTGATGTAACAATGCGTGTAGTGAAGTTGAACCCTTCCTTCTTAATAGTACTTCCGCAAAAAGTTGAATGTACTCACATCTTGGCACATAGTTATGAATCTCATTAAAGTCTTATCAATTAATAAGTTTCAACTGCGTATCATCATAATGCACTACAGAGGTGAAAAAAACATTTTCTTATGAATAAAGATGTATTTCAATTTTCTTGTCTGTGTGCAGGGTGCTGGCCCAGGACCCGGAGAAGCTGCAGTTCCTGGCTGACGTGAGGTGGGCGGAGCGTGACCACGGCGCCGTGTGGGCTATCTCTACTCGTTTCCATAAATACTTTGCGCGCACCGTTTCCAAGCATGAGGTACGAATTGCCCCACCAAAGGTTCTTTGAAAAAGTATCGGTTCCCATAATGTTAAATAAAAGTATGTGCGTGCGACGTAATATCGCAACAGAAGGCGAGTGCCGTCATTTTGGATCTATTGTAGAAGACCCTATGATCGCTCATATAAGCAAGATCCAATGAGTGGTTATGACAGAGATTAGGGCCTGGAATTCAAGTACCTACTACACTCTGGTAGTTGAATCGCTCTGGAATAGTGGCGGCCAACGATGTGTATTGCTGATTTCGTTACTTTCATTTCACTATCGTCCGTAGTAAAACAGCGATGCACACCGTTCGGCCCTACGATGCCAGAGCGATTGTAGCGGACTTGGCCGCCAGATGTCGACACTAAACCCTCACATTATACCTCCGAGAAACAATCGCGTGGAACAATTCACTTGATTTTAGCCTTTTTGCATGATGTACATTTTTTTCAACTCCGTACACATCTCTGTTTTGTTGTCAAGTGCCATAATGGTGTAAATATGTGATTGCAGATCAACGTGCGCATAGTGCGCGTGGCGGAGGACGCGTACGGTCTGCAGCCGCACCACCGCGTGCTGCGCGCCACCAACGCCACCGACACCCTCCCGCTGATGCACTGACCGTCATCCCTATGTACTACACATAGGTACTGACACACTTGCAGTAATCATTTTACAGTCGGCAAAAAAGTGGCCTACCCACCAATTGTGATGACAGTGTTTGTATAAGGATTTTGTAATGTGACAAGCAGAAATTAACATACTTGTCGTACGAATGTCAACCTGTAGACCATTTTTTTGGAAAACTGTACCTGGCAGATTTTGCTTCCTACTTCCTACGTTATTGTCGCACTTTCCATACAAATGCTGACATTAACGACAGAAGTGGGAAGCAAAATATGTCCAATAAACGTCACGGAAAAGTCTCAAATGCCGTAGATAATTAAGACGCAGTCAATGAGCAAAGATTTGGCTCGTTCGTACCAATAGTACTAAGATTGAGGGAGTCGGTGTGAAAACGTGTTTTTTAGCAAGTGTTTTAGTACCTTAAAGCCTGCGATACACATTCTAGATTCCGAAAATGCTTATTACAAGAGCTATTCTTGGGACAAATCACGGGTATATTTTAATCTGAAGAGGATCTACCTCTTTGTAACCTCCACGAAAATCGCCTTTCGTTACAAAATCATGCCATCATGCCAACAACTAGAATGTGTATCTTGGACTGTAGTTGCACTAGACAGAGACAACAACATCCATTTCCGATGTGAAATTATATGAAAGTTACCCCTATGTACTTAATGATGCGTCGCAACGTCCCTAGACTTCTTTACCTCTCTATGTCGTTTAAGTCTTCTAGGAATCTTTGCGATGAACAACGTAGTGTTGGCGGTTAAAAAACTAACTAAATAAATTAATGAAATAAATAAAGAACATTGAATTTTAAGTCTTCATAGTAGTGGAAAGATAATTCAAAATGAAGAAAACAAACTCTGTCATCCCGTGGTTAAAAGGTTGAAACGGTTCTGAGATTTTAACCCATTTTCTGCCGTATCCAGTAGTACATATTGTCTAGAGGACCTGAAAGAGGTAAATGTTTGGAATAAGGGTCTGCTTAAGGACTGTGTAAATGGGACGTATGAAAGTTTAAGATTTGTATTTACTTATCATATTCACGACGGTATTAATTTCTTTATGCAGTACATAAAACAACCATTTCATTAATTTAGCAGCAATTATTTTGGGTATTGATATGGTATGATATGAGTAGATGATAGGGACTTACGACATGGTTGATAAATCCGATTCAGACTTTGCTATGTCCAAATCTCGCTTAAGTTATACCAAATTTAATACTTACGTGACAGATCCTAAGCAAGGTTTTAACAAAGCTAAGTCGATGGGACGAGGTGATTTTTAAAACTAAGGAGTTGGACGAGGTCATTAATTTAAACACAAAATTATGGAAAATTTATTTTCTAAGAATGTTTACCAGAAAGGTCATCAATATGTTTATTGAAATACGTAATTTTGTCCACTTATGTCTTTATTTCTAACTTAACAATAAAACTTTTAAAAGTGTCATCACTGAGTGCCTTTTTGTATTATTTCATGCATTCAGTTCTAGTCTTTGAAAATAATCTTTTTCTTGAATTTTCAATCATAATTTTGACCATTATGTACTTTAACACTTTCACATTTAGGCACATAATGCTTTAATTCTTTTGTTTCTCTTCTTTATTATTTAACTTGATGTGAATGTTCGAAGTGATCCAGTGTGTGTCATTATTTAAGCATTATAAGATATGATTGTATTTATTTGAGTTACTGAATCATGATGTGTCACGTAATTTATCCATATTTGTATGATAATGATTATTTGCCTTTTTTATTTGAATTATGAATCTTAATTTGTATATAGCTTGTGTATCATTTGCTTTTCTTTGGATCAATTTCAAATTGCGTACATTTTTTTAAAATTGTAAGTAATAATTGACATGTAAATATGAAAGGTATGCACATATCATTGTCCGTACAGGGCATTGTAGGCTTAACTGATATCATGATTGCCATATTATCTAATTGATTTTCCATCGTACCTAATAAATTTAAGACGGAAAAAATTACTTCTAGCTCAGGCCAATTGAAAAAAGGCGATATAGTACGTACGATTACTTTGTATGTATCTTTTTGTATTTTTTAATAAACAAAAGTATTTTCAAACTACTGTCTTTTATTATTGCATCAATAACAAAAAGCGGTTCACATTTTAGTTTTTATATCCGAAAAGTCTGAATTAAGACGACTTCCAGCAATGACTGCTGGAACTTAACTGAAAAGATGGTAGCTTTCGTTAGATTACTTATTTATGTTTCAGTCAAGTACTATCCTTTTTAGAGTAGTATGCCCACGAGTCCAACGAAGAGGAACGTTGACGTTTAATTCAATTTTGTAGTCGGCTTTGTAAATCTCATCTACAACAGTCGTAAAACTTAAACGTAGATTTACATCGTTAAAAAGGAGTTTGACAAAGTTTTAAAATAGTTAAAATACATGCAATGTATGTACCATTAAATTGTTACCAATTCGCCTATATCGGTAAGTATTGGGTTGGTATACGAGATTTGGTGACTAAGCGTAATCAACATGATATCCAAATAAAAATTTAGCAAGTGAGCACCTCACTTTTAGTTTTTATCAAGCCATTCGAACCGGTCTCATACCATTACAATGGTAATATTGAGACTGCATTTTTTTGTTAATTTAGACT